>JACXGM010031421.1:0-13080 GCA_016801145.1 Umbra pygmaea
ACACATGGAAAGAGACGTAGCAAGATGAGTAAGTTTATTAAACCTATTTTCTGTACCTTGATAATGGAGCACACATTGTGTCTGTGTGTTAATGTTATTGTACTGTATGTGAAATGTGCCAGCTGTATTTAGTAGCTAGCTGAGTGTGTAAATTACTATACGTACTATATATATAGGATACTCTTTCTAGATAAAAAGTGCTTTCGGGCTGTAGTGCCGGTTAATTTAGCACGTAGATCCCTTTCATAATCTTCCGACCTAAAATGCAGACTGCAGACCCTAACTTCTTATAGCCCATTGTAAAGTGTGAAAGATTACTCCTTTTTGGGCTTGCTTGTAATTTCTGCAACCAGGTACAGAACACCAAACGGGCATGATGAATAGAAATTAGACAACAATTTCAAAAACAAATATGTATAACTTTCTAGCGTCAAGCTCTACAGAGGTGTGCTGTTGAATTGCCCATGTTCTGTGTCGGTGTGTTCAAAACGGGGACGGGCAATAAATTCGCTTGGAATTCTGGGAGTTGTGGTAGCTCAAGTTTAAACAGAGACAGAAGCACCCCAGTGGATGCGAAAGGAACTGAAATATACTATTGGCTTTTCTCTGATATATTTAAAAAGTACAGACGTGTATATGAAATAAATCATCTATGGTAACGTTTGTAAATGGTATACTATGAAACTGATTTACTGTGGAACACTCCTTTAAGAAAAAATTGCAATGGTCTATATATAACTGTATAACTCTGGAATAAATTAAGAGACCACTGCATTTTTTCCTTAAATCAACCCTATTTAAAACCTCTGGAATGTGATCACGAGGAAAATGGATGGTCACAAGCCATCAAACAAAGCTGAGCTGCTAGAATTTTTGCGCCAGGAGTGCCATAAAGAGTGGCATGGTCAAAACATTCTGCTGAATTTCAAACCAAGCATCAGCATGGGAAAAAAGGTGATTTAACCTCTTCATCCCTAGGCGTTTTTTCTAGTGTTTAAAAAATAAAAACATGCCCAAATCTAATAGAGTATATCTCCAAAACTTCAAGGGCTATAAACATACTCTTGGTATAAAAATAAAGGAAGCACGTCAGTTTTATCCTGAAGTGAAAGTTTTAATGTGGGTACTAGTGTGTCAGAGTACATCAAAGTAGAACACAGAATAAATTTATGGTAATTTCAATTCCGTCTAGAAAAAAACATAGATAATAATATTAGGAAGGTCATGAATCAGCAGCTCTAAAACAGTTTGGAAACATACTACTATGTCTGGTGAGTACATGTTAGAAATTTGATGTAATTAGTGTGAAGCAAACCAAAGTTCTAGTGGTTTTAGTTGATGGAGTCCTAGGCGGCCTTTGAAATTTGGACATTTGGGTACATTTAAGGTACTCTCTGCCGGGAGATTTTCTTCATTTGAAGTACAATGCGTAAAAGTAGAATCTGCTACTACACCATTGATGTGCGCACTTGTTTACAGGCCTCCTAAATCAGATAAACATTTCATAAAAGAATTCTCAGACTTTCTCTCTTTTTATGCAACATCCTATGACCGTTTGTTGATTTTGGGTTATTTTAATATTCATTTGTTGCCCAGGTAAACCCTTGGTTAGTGAGTTCTGCCATGTAATGGAGTCATTCAGCCTCCTCCAGCACATAAATCAGGCGACCCATGTTTGGGGGAAAACCCTTGATCTGATCCCAGGGGTTTTCCATTGATAACATACGCATTGAGGATGCATCCTTCTCTGGCCATGTGCCTATTGTGTTCAATGTTAAACTATGTAACCCACTATATACAACCAGACCTTCTGGCCACTACTCTCGTCATATTAATCCTTTTACTGCAAATAAGTTTTCTGAACGTTACCTAGGAAATGCTATCACTGCCTCTATCACTGCCCATGATCACCTCTTGGGCCCTGATGAGCTAATATCCCTCTTCAACACATCCTGCTCAGCTATCCTTGAAACTGTTGTTCCCTTTAAGCTCCGATGCCCTAATTTTAAATCTTAACAGTGGCTCGACGATTCCACGTGCCATCTCAGGCAGGTCTGTCGAAGAGCTAAACGTAAGTGGAAAAAAGATCACCTCACAGTCTCTTTAGAAATATTCAGAAATTCCCTGGACAATTTCCAAGCTGTGGCTAAAAAAGCCAGGGCTAAGCATCTTTCTGTCATCATAAGTAAGCATTCCCATCGTCCTAGAATTTTATTTAACACCATAAACTCAATTGTTAATCCCCAAGTCTCTCCAGGGGTCGAGGCATCCAACATTACCTGTGAAGAGTTCTTGAAGTTTTTTTTGAGAAAATCGACCACATCAGAACACAGTTCACTCCTGTTGTATCACCCCACCACATTTCCCCATTGCTACAGCTATCTTTGACCAATTCCAAGCAGTGTCCTACACTGAACTATGGGACATTGTAAAACACATGAAACCATCAACAGCCCCACATGATCCTATCCCAACCCAGATTATCAAAGATGCATTTGTTACTATTGGTCCCTCCATTCAATATATCCTTAACTATTGCCTTGCCACTGGCACTGTTTCTACATGTTTCAATGCTAAAGAAACATAATCTGGATGCAAAATGTCCTAATAATAGTCATCCATGCGTTCATAACCTCCCGCTTAAACTATTGTAATTCCCTCTACTTCGTTCTCCCTCTAACACTGGTGGCACAGCCAGTGGTGGTTCTACATTGAATCACACCCCGGGCGAGACCCCCTTCGAGCACCCCCCCCGACAGAGGCTCATCCTCAGCAGTGGGGCTAGTCAGACAGTATATTAGCACATTTCTCAAAGCACATTGCAGGGGGAACATAACATATAGGCTAGGGCTGGGCGATATATCGAGTTCTGTCAGTATATTCGAGTTATGCTTTTGAGATATATATATATATATATATATATATAAGCAGTTTAATTTGCAATCACCAGTAGCCTAGGTGAGCAGTGGTTCTCAACCTGCAATTTTGGACAACTGAACTTGGGCCCACAAGCCTGTCTATATAACTATATATATATATATAATTATTTCATATTGTTTCTTTATTCATGTGACCCACTGTTAGCCACTGTCATGGCAACATGACAAATAGATTGAGAACCTCTGCATACAAAATAGAGCTGACATGTTTGTCATACTTACTCACCACATCTAATATTATTGAGCATTATTCTTTTTCTTAAATACATTTGAATATTAAATTGACAGAGATTGGCAAATGTTCTAAAACAATGTCTGTGTCTTGCACATCTCTTTGTCCAAGAAAGTGCAATTCTTCACTTGTTAATTTTAATAAAATCCACTTTTTTTCTTTACATATGTGTACACACTTTCCAAACTTTTTAAATAACTAAATATCAAGATCTATATCGTTAGTCGTTAAAGCCACAAAATATATTGATATTCATTTTGGTCCATATCGCCCAGCCCTAACATAGGCCTACTTAGAAATTATCAGAAATATTAAAATTACATTAAATTGCAGTTGTCCAGTTGCCTTGTAGCCTAGGCATACACCCTCAACACACACGCGCAACAGCACACCTAAAGGCTCATGCTGGGGAGAATTCTACTGTAAATACATGGGCTAAGCTTTACTGTACAGCCAACAGAGGTTTGATTAACGTTACAATTCAATAAACAAAACACTTGTTTTTTCCTAGTCAAATGGGGTACCACCACTGGGTGCTCCAAGTACCACCAGTGGTACATGTACCACAGTTTGAGAACCACTGATTTAGCCCAGCAGGAGGTGTTGTATTGCTACAGTGGTTTTACCTATGAGTACTGTTCTAGCTCAGTTTTGATTTTGAATACTTTTACAATAGGGCTGCACAGTGGCGCAAAAAGTGGGTATGCGCTATATGCGGCGCATTGTTATATAACATTTTAGAGGACTAACAGGCTAGATTAGGTGCCCTATCTCATAAGATTACATCATAAAATGTTGACATAGAAGAGGGAGCAAATGCGCCGTGAGCAGTGTTGCCATGTCCGCGGTTTTCTAGCCAAATTGGGCCATTTTTAAATCAATTTGGCGGTAGAAAATATATTGGTCGCATGTTGCGGTTTTTTGGGCTATTTTCCTTTAAATAAATAAATCTGACCTAGGCTTTATGGTGCAGCCTGTGCCAGGTATGAGAGGAGCTACTAAGTGATGTGTATGAAAGAGAGGGAGAGTAGTCAATGACAGTAAATGAAATTAAGAGAATAGGGAAAAAAAATCACATTTATATATAGTGGAAAAAAGTATTGGAATTTTTTACTCAGTGGCAACGCAAACAAATTGGGCTAGTTTTAAGGAATTTTGGGCTGTTTTTCAGTAATCATTGGGCTATACTTTTATGTTTGACCTGGCAACCCTGGCTGTGAGCGCTGAGCGAGCAGGTACGAGAATTGAGTTGTCATCTATGGAAAAAGATGGATAAAGCAAAAAAAACGTCCGGTGGCTAAAAATTGAAAAAGAAAGCGGGAAAATGAGATGGCACGTCAAGGGATGCGACAGCAGTTAAAGAAGTAGATGGGGAAAGGCAACAGGTAGGATTTAAAGTGTGACGTCTGTGCTTGGAGGTTCGCAAATATTCATGGTAACAGACTAGCGTTTGCTAACACTGGGAATGTAGCAGCCAGATGAGGGTTTATGGCTAGCTTAGAGTATGCAAATCCGAGGTTGCTGAGCTGAAAACTCGAAAATATAAGTTAGCATGTACAATAAATGACAAGAATCTGGAAAACATAACTAATGCAATAACACTAGTTTACCATGGAATCATGCATCGATTTGCTACATGACTTGAAGGCTTGCAAATATTTGTGTTAACAGACTAGCTAGTGTTTGCTAACACCAGCAGCTAAATTGGGGTTTTCGGCTAGCTTAATGCAAACCAATATTCCTGTCAGTTACATTTATATTTTGGTTAAACCCTCTGGTTCCAATCCCATGCATGACATCTCATTTTTATTAAGGTAAAATAACAACTGGTAACACATGAAATATCCGAGTTTCTGTTGCGGGCTTTATAATGTTGCCATGCAAACGGGCTCTGGAGTGAATATCTAATCGGAATACGCATAATAGTGCAGCCCTATTTTACAATGAACATTAACATAGCTAGATAGCTAGTTAGTTAGCCTTTGAAGTTGAGAATCTTTTGCATAACAACCCATTTGTGACGAAACAACAAATAGTAACTACAGAACTGTAACGTGGATTAGTTAGTCAGTACAGGCTACCTGAGTGTGTTGACGTCCTGACGAGAGGTCTTATCCTCACTGGAGCATCATAGCCCAGCCACTTCTCTGGGAAACGGTGATCTTCAGTCGACCTCTTGTCAACAAAGTGATATGAACACACATGGGGTCGTTTTGGTGGTTTCTTTGAGTGTTCTCAGCCACAGCACCTCGTCGTCTTTAGGTGGTGTGTGCAAATCGTAAAGCGCCTCACAACTGCACTGGCTTCGTAAATATGGTCGGTAATCAAAACACTGCTGCTGTAGGAACAGTTTTCGTTTCTGCCAATTATTGAGATATCCTTTCACTGAACATAAAATTCCTGATTTAAGGAAAACCATTTCCAAAACGTTTTGTTATGTAATCACAATATAGAGTTAATCAGAAATGTTAATGCAAGCGGGAGCTGAGAATTAATGACCGAAAGCGGTAACCAGAAGTATTACACAAAACCTCTAACAACCTCCGCCCAGATTTCCAGCGCCCCTTCCCCTTTCCCCGTCTCATACAGCTTATGTGCACCACACTTTTTCAGCAAGCAGCAGCCTGCAGCTGGAGCGGGCGCCAATTCCCCACACAGTGAAATAATATATAATAGAAAAACGCTTTGCGTCGCAGAGGATATTTTTTAAGTGCCGCCCCCATGTGTCATAAAAAAATGCCGCCCCGGGCGGTTGCCCGGTTCGCCCGTGCCAAAAACCGCTACTGGGCACAGCTTCAGATGGTCCAAAATGCAGCAGCCAGGCTGCTAACAAACACAAAAAAGTGTGAACACATTACACCTGTCCTAGCCTCCTTGCACTGGCTTCCAGTCCAGTCTAGAATACAATTTTTAAAATACAGCTGATGGTTTTTAAAGCTCTTCATGCCCTGGCCCCCAGCTACATAGCTGGTATCATTCATCCCCATGTAGCCCCGAAGGTCCCTTAGATCCTCCAGCCAAGGTCTCCTCCATGTCCCACGGTCTCGGCTCAAGCAAAAAGGTGACAGAGCCTTTTCTGTTGCTGGCCCTCAGCTGCGGAACCAACTGCCACCTGGCATCAGAAATACACTGTCAGTTACAATATTTAAAACTAGGCTAAAAACTCACCTATTTACATTGGCATTCCCTGTGCTTTAATTGTCCTACCCTGTTACAGTGTGTCTGTAAGTGTTTTGTGTCTTGACGTCTTCTTATTTTAAATCACTGACTTGTAAGTGTAACGTTTTAAACTATGGAACAGGCAGGAGTCGGGTAATACAAATAATAAGGCTATTTATTTGGACTACAACAAAATATAAACTCAAACTATCCCGAAGGAGACAAAAGAATAAAGGGAACAAAAGACTTAACACTTAACTGAATGATATACAAAACAAACATTCAAGTAACAGAACTTAGGCTTCACAAGAAACAGAATTACTCACGACCATCAGGATCTCAAACAGAGGAAGGGAGGACGCAAAATAATGACCAGCAATTACCAACAAGAAAACCTAGAACTAAATAGTACACTTACGACAAAGGAAGAATAGCTGGGAAGGGAACACACAAAACTGATTGGAACACTAAACCATGTGACAACAAAAGAGCGGGAACAAAACTGAACACAGGAAGACCAAACATGGGCATGAAAACTAGGAGAAACTAAAACCTGACATGGAGTAAACATAAACAAGGAATACAGAACCAGACTACACAGACACTCAGAAAGAACATGAACAGACAAGCATTACAGTAAGTGTATCAATTGTATTTTATTTTTTAATTGAATTCTATTATTTTGTGGCTAACGCTCTATGTACAGCACTTTGTTCAGTGCAAGCTGTTTACTTACTTACTTACTTACTTACATTTGGGAACCATCAGTGCCATTTGACTTTTATCAGGTACCAGGGAGCAAAGTTAATTTTATTTCAGAAAAATATCACTATATTTGTACATTCCATCTAAAATGTTTTTTACTTAATTTTTACTTAGTTTCAAATTTTTACCCAGACCTCTATTTATGTCCCCATTGAAATAAACCATTCTATGGTAAAGTTTTACCCTGATCTGACCATGAGTTGGTGTCTGATGAAAACCGTAGCTGAGGAAAAGCAGCAGAATGGTTTCATCTAGATGAGAGGCCAGGCTGAGGAAGAGGAGTCTGTGGCTGAAGAGGTCAGTAGAGACGGGTTTACAGAGATTGGTCTGAAAAATAGAAAATATCCGTGAGCAGCAGTTCTCTAAACAAAAAGGCCTTGTTTGATGGCAGAGGTCAGAGGATGTTGGCCAGACTGGTTTGAGCTGATGGAAAGAAAACAAAGGGCCATTTCTTCACTGGGAGTGAAGTCTGGAGCTGTTGCCCCCCCAGTGCCAGACAAATGAGCCCTTGTCCTAAATGCTAAAATCAGTTTAGATAAAATATGTGAGCAGGCATCTTGTAAGAAATTTCTACATACCATTTGCACACTTGTTAAGACTTAAGGCACTTACCAGCCTGCAAAATGTGCTATGTTTGAACTTGATTTGTTGCCGGGTTCTTTTTTGCCCAGTCATAATTGTTCTGTATGAACATTAATATTTAGGATTAGACATAGTTTATAGAGATTTGTGCATATGGATGTAAAACATATTCTCGAGGAACATTTATTCCATCTGCTCACTTTCAAGGCAAAGTAGGCTAAATAGTAATACATTTTATTTATTTATTGCTTTACATGGTAGGCTACTCAAAGACAATTTACAGTAAAACCAGCACACTTAGCACATAAAGAGATACAGCAATAAAACCTACTCATAAAACAAGCATATTAAAAGCAATTAAAACAGAATGTACAATTTTGTAAAATTGTGGAGTGGCTAGTAAGTAGATATTTAAATTAATAATATTTTCTTTGCATATTCTATGCTTCACCTCGTAACTAATGCGCCACGCGTCTTATGCATCAGTAAATCTGTGATCAATACCGTGGTCTATTTAAGAAAGCCGTGAACATGCACTTATGCAGACTATCTACATCTGGCTTGACATATTTTTACCTTTTCATCCTGGCTCTGCAAACGTGGAACCGATTAAGCCGCAATGAGCGGATCACCCACATGGAAAGAAACTATATGAGGATATATGCGCATATATGAAACCTATATGCAGTTTATATGTACATATATGTTGCATATATACAACATATATGTACATATATGATACTATATATGCTGCATATATGCGTATATATGTCACATATAGGCAAAAGTGAAGTGCATATATGTACATATATGATACTATATATGCTACATATATGCGTGTATATGTCACATATAGGCAAAATTGAGGTGCATATATGTGCATATACAGGCCATATAGGTTTCCTGAATTGCTTCTTTATATCCACATATAAGCCCTATATGTGCATACAAGATATATCTCCTATATAGCTCATGGCAGGATCTGGTCATTTTGTAGCTCATTTCTCACTTTGGCAACTGTCATACACTGCAAAAACGGATTTTTAAGAAAGTAAAAAAGCCTTATTTCTAGAAAATTTATTTTAAGTTGAAAAAGAAAAAAAATCTTGTCAAGCATTTTTCACATAAGACAAATAAGGACCAAGCTTATCTTTCTTATTTTAAGATTGAGACCACTTGCACGATTTCTCAATTTAAGAATCTTATGAAATGAAAACATTTTTTTTATTTTTATTATAAACATGACTAACATGAAAGTTTAACATGACCCTTGACTGATTTGGATAAAGTTATTACACAGTTCTGTGTTGCCGACTACCTTCTTAATAAATAAATTAAAAAACTTTCCATAACATTTCTGTAACTTTTTGACAAATTTCCATGACTGTTGCATTTATGAGCCACAGCTGTTTAATTTTTGGTACTGACTAGTACTGCAGACTGGGAAAACTACTCAAAAGCTGCAGATTGGGATAAACTCGGACGCAGTTGTCTAACCAACACAATTTGACCCTTTACGTCACTCAAATCCCAATGATAGGGTGTTTTTTAAGGGAAAAACTCATTTACATGCTTTACCTTTTAAGTATATAGTGTTCAATCCACATTTGTTAAGCAAAAAATACTCTAACTAAATATTACTCTAATACAATAATTTTATTCAAAGATATTGAATGTCCTTAAAACATAATGTACATTAAATCATATTTGAGCTGATTTTGGCCTCTCACTCTGGAACAGTAGGTGGCAGTATATGCACCTTTCAGGTGGTTGCGATCTGCCAGTAAAACAAAAGAGGAAGATTTTCGAGTAATGTGTGGACTCACTCGGCAAAGTTGCAATTTCTAACTTAAGTGGTAAGTAACACTTTATATCAAAGCGTTATTAAGTAAATAAACTATTTTATTTATGCTGCGTGTTTCAATTACATTTTTCCATGGTTAAATTAGCGGTCTGTAACTTTAGCCATTAGCTAACTTACCTAGCTAGTTAGCTAGCCAGATAGTAACATTACTGCCTTCCATGAACACAATCTCAAACATTTGCTAGCAAGGGCAAACAGCTATTTAGCTGTATTTAACCTTTAGCTAGCTACAAGCAGAGTTGGGTAAGTTACTTTAAACAAATGTAAGTTACTTTTAAAAAGTACCTTATCCAACGCTGGGTATAACTGAACCTAAAAGTTAAACCACTGAAAATATTTATTAAATCTGTGGTGTCCAGTCGTCCCAGTTCAAAACAGTTTCGGACAGGTGCTGAACTGTAAGACAGAAACATACTAGATGCACACAATTATTTCATACTGTACCAAAATAGTTTAACACAAGGAAGATATTGATGGTCATTCAAAAATGTATAAACATTGAATGAAACAAAATACAAGAGCATCAATACAAAGTCTCAGCCAAAAGACTGTACATTTAAAAAATAAACTTAATGATAATTACATATCCATTTGTGTGTCCTCTTTTTAAAATGTTTACATCTGCATTTCAGGGGGGGGAGACTGAGCATATTAAAATCCAAGGTTCATCATCAGTTGGAAGATGCAGTCACCGTGCCATGTAGGATGAGCCCAGCACTTCAAAAGTTTCTAAATTATCCATCCCAGGATGGGAGCGGCAACGACTAGGAACAGAGAGCACCATCACCCTTCTACTCTTAAGGTTCAGTGTTATGGTGTGATGAAGCAAGCTATAAGGCCTCCAAGTACTTTAGAGGTAAGTTCACAAGTACACTAACATTTAATTTAGAAATGCCAAACTTTATTATTTTAGACAGCATTAGAGAGTTTAACATGTACCGTTTGTGGGGGATTCTTTCAAACCAGTGGTTTTCCCAGCTTTGCCATTGCTCATCCCATCTGGCACTGCACCACCAAAGAAGCTGGGCTCTAGCAATAAGGCCATGTTCTTAAGGTGAGTATTTTATGCAGTGACATTTAAAGCTTTCCACCCTATTAATATATTTGAATGACCATGGCTTTCATACACCAAAGGGTCTCAAATAACTTCAACCCTTAAAAAAAGGAATTCAAAATCAAGCAAACAATTGTTCATTGTGACATTAATCACATATTTTTAAAAAGCCAAAATGATTTCATACCCTTGATTCTCATGGGTATGAAAGGCATGATGGTTCAAACTGTGATATGTGAAACATTACTACAATACTGAATGAAACATGTTACTTGTTTTCAACTGTTTCCTAATATTCTACATTGATTATTTTGTTATCTCCCCCTCAGAAAATCGCAATGCCTTCCTCCACTGATGTGCACTTTCCAATGATTTGTAGTATGAGTGTCCTCTGTCTCATGGCCTTCACTTGACCTACTGTATCCTAAGTCTATTGCCACACTTTTGTGTGTTGCAAACCAAGGTGCTGGGAGATGAGATGTGCGATGTAACCCATTCATATAAAAAAGCCATGTCAGAATGTTCATCGAGTAAGTAGATAAATCTCATATGGTGTTTGTTGGAGCTTGTAGCTCACATTTATTTACTGAGCATCACTGAAATTGAGATGTCATTTGAAATGGAGAGATGGTATGTGCATTGTTACTGTTTAGACTAATTATACTGGAGGATGTTTTCTTTTGTTCTACATTTTTGGTGTATTGACAGTAAGGAACAGTGTGCATTTCTTTAGTGGAAAATTGAACTTGTTTCAGCCTTTATTTTGAAATCAGAGGTGTATTTTCTGATATGCTTTGGAATAACATCATGCTTTTGTTTAATAAAGACCCTCAAAGTGAGAATGATTCATGCTGCTTATTTTAAGACAAAGTAACTTATATTGCTTGGTCTTTTTCAAGAAATTTCATCTAATTTTAAGATTTTTGTGCTAATTTAGGAATTTTATTATAAGAAAAAATACTCTCAAAATAAGAACAATTGACAAAAAACTTTTTTTTAATCTAGTTTTAAGATAAATCTGTGCTTCTCAGTGTCAAGACCTTTTTGCTAATTTCAAGAATTCTTGGCAAGGAATAAATGCTTACCCCATTGTCAGATTTATTTGCTTGATACAGGACAATTTGGCCAGATTTAAGATTATTTAGCTTGTTTCAAAAAGGGTATTTTTTGCAGTTTAGGTACCTGTTTAGGGCTGCGGATGAAAACCTTCGGGAAATGTTCTGATGTTCTGTCCGACCTTCTGGAACCCCAACTCGGACACACACAGGGGCACATGTAACACAACTTGTCCGACCTTATGGAACCCCAACTCGGACACACACAGGGGCACATGTAACACACCTTGTCCGACCTTATGGAACCCCAACTCGGACACACTCCACCATCCTCCGGGGCATGTTCCTCCAGACACACCACCTCCACACATCACCTGGCGCACCCTTCGAGTACGTGCACCCACACTTAAACACCCCTCCACGGACTAAACCAAATGGCCGCAAACGGACTGAACCACGTGCCCCTGGTAACCAAAACGGACCTCGTGCCCCTGGTAACCAAAACGGACCTCGTGCCCCTGGTAACCAAAACTGACCTTTTACGCGCGGCTGGGCCCGTCCCAAGTCCGCTCTTGGGCTCAGGCCCTGGGCCCTGGGGCCCTTACAACGTCCCTGGAGGACTTTGTGCCCCTGGTAACCAAAACGGACCTTTTACGTGCGGCTGGGCCCGTCCCGAGTCCGCTTTTGGGCTCAGGCCCTGGGCCCTGGGGCCCTTACAACGTCCCTGGAGGACTTTGTGCCCCTGGTAACCAAAACGGACCTTTTATGCGCGGCTGGGCCCGTCCCGAGTCCGCTCTTGGGCTCAGGCCCTGGGCCCTGGGGCCCTTACAACGTCCCTGGAGGACTTTGTGCCCCTGGTAACCAAAACGGACCTTTTGCGCGCGGCTGGGCCCGTCCCGAGTCCGCTCTTGGGCTCAGGCCCTGGGCCCTTACAATGTCCCTGGAGGACTTTGTGCCCCTGGTAACCAAAACGGACCTTTTACCCGCGGCTGGGCCCGTCCCGAGTCCGCTCTTGGGCTCAGGCCTTGGACCGTCATTACCCCAGCGCACCAGAGGTAATGTTATCTCCACAACTCAGTGGAGTTTCATAGGGGGACTTGTGTCCCCCTCCGTGCCCAGCTCCGGACTATGTCCCTGGGCATTCGTCCTTGGATGTATCTCCACAACCCAGTGGAGTATTGTAGGGGGACTTGTGCCCAGCTCCGGACTATGTTCCTGGACACACGTCCTTGGACGTATCTCCACAACCCAGTGGAGGTTCATAGGGGGACTTGTGTCCCCCTCCGTGCCCAGCTCCGGACTATGTCCCTGGGCATTCGTCCTTGGATGTATCTCCACAACCCAGTGGAGTATTGTAGGGGGACATGTGCGTCCCCCTACATGCACAGCTCCGGACTATGTCCCTGGGCATTCGTCCTCGGACGTATCTC
>JACXGM010031422.1:0-12969 GCA_016801145.1 Umbra pygmaea
AAAGCATGGATCCATTATGTCTTGTTTCAATGGTTCAGACGTAAACAACATGAAAGCATGGATCCATCCTGTCTTGTATCTACGGTTCAGGCTGTTGGTGGTTTTGCAATGGGGTGGGGATATTTTATTGGCACACTTTATTACCAATTGACCATTGTTTAATTCGTTTAGCATCGCCACAGCCTACCTGATTACTGTAGCTGACCATGTCCATCCCTTTATTACCACAGTGTACCCATCTTCTAATGGCTACTTCCAGCAGGATAACACGCCATGTCACTAAGCTCACATCATCTCAAACTGGTTTCTTGAACATGACAATGAGTTCAATGTGCTCACATGTCCTGCACAGTAACCAGATCTCAATCCAACCGAGCACCTTTGGGATGTGGTGTAACAGAATATTTGCATCATGGATGTGTAGCCAACAAATCTGCAGCACCTGCATGATGCAATAATCTCGATATGTACCAAAATCTCTGACGAAATTTCCCAGCACGTTGTTGGGGGTCCAACCAGGAACTAGTAAGGTGTACCTAACAAAGTGGCCGGTGAGTGTGTGTGTATGTATATATGTGTGTAAATATATATATATATGCGTATGTATGTGTGTGTGTGTGTGTGTGTGTGTGTGTGTGTGTGTGTGTGTGTGTGTGTGTGTGTGTGTGTGTGTGTGTGTGTGTGTGTGTGTGTGTATGTACGTACGTACGTACATACACACATACACACATACACACATACATACATACACACACACATACATACATACACACACACATACACACACACATACACACACACATACACACACATACACACATATATACACACATACATACACACATACATACACACATATACATATATATATAGTGTGCGTGTGTGTGTGTGTGTGTGTGTATATATATATATGTAAATACAGTACATACAGACATATACATATATATGTATGTATATATGTATGTATGTATGTATGTATGCATGTGTATATATATATAGATATATATATATATATATACACAAGCTTCTAAATCGATATGATATATATATTGATATATAATGTAACTGTGTTTTGATACTGTAATCTGTCACCAGTTGGTAAGAGAGAGAATGAGATGTAAATATACATGAAGACTAACAGTTTCTATACCTATTATTAGTTGAGTAGATTGATCAATACACTGCCCCTTTAATTTTGTTAGCCTCACAAACACACACTCTCAAACCTGCATGCATACAAACACACACACTCTCAAGTCACCACATTATATTCCTGTACATTTACTATTGTGTTATATAGAATACTAGATATTTATTGCAAAAAAATGTGTGCAGATGATATATGTATTTAATCTCACTGAATCTTAGTAATTCATTTTTTTGTGTTTTTTTTTCTCTGTTTTTTTGCTTTGTTTTACGCTAGAAGTACATGGCTAAAATACTGATGAACTATTATGCCTTATCTTATGAGCTGATTCAGTACAGGCGTTTGCAGGTGCACAGATTGCGTAATACAGGTTGCTATAGAGACGAGGCATGCAGTTGGAAACTGCATTTAGATGTACATGGAGAAATTATAACACCAGCTGTATTCTCATAAAATTTGAATGTGTTCCAGTTACAATTGTCTTGTGTGTTTTTATATCATTGCATTGCATTGTATTTGGTATCACAATCATTAAGTTGCTCTAATTCATTTCTATGTACAACTCACATTTCGCTAGTTATAACATTTTACCTGTATTTAATAATAGTTCTTTCACTCATGTATGATCTGTAGCCTATCTGTCAAAGCACTTTGACAACTGCTGTTGTAAAAAGGGCTTTATGAAATTTATTTGAATTAATTTGATTGATATGATAAAAGTGTGAAACATCAATTTAAGACATGAAATGTCCTTGAAAAGCCCTTTTGGTGCATTACTATCTCCCTAAAATAGCACATAGCATCACACAGAGCTGCCCGAATCGTGACATCATGTTTTTTGGCTAGGATAAACCAATGATTTGGCACAATTTAGAGGGGGAAAGATTGTATCAGTATCAAGAGGATAGTCAAGGGCACGCTGGAGGACAAACGGAACTAGCGAATGAATTAGACAGCGTCTCCTTGTCTCCTCCAAGCTGCAGATGATGAACAGGCTGGAAGACTTTAGACAATTAAGAGGCACTAATGTTAGTGTTAGTGTCAGTGATGCTCTGGGTTCAGTCACAGCAAGGGTGACGGTGTGTGGGCTGTGGAACAGCTCTGTACTCAAAGACCTAATGTTGGAGCATTCAATGCACGGCATGTCCAGTCCTAGAACATGATTGATCACCAAGCGCGTGACCTGCAGTTGATTGAATTTAAGGTTTTTGGAGGCCTTACACAGAATAAATGTAGTAATCTTTCATTCCACTCACGCGCAGTTGGATTTCCTTTCAGGGACATTCATGCCTGCGTGCGTGTGAGAATGTAACAGTAATCTCTTTTATTTAAGCCCATGATGTTTTTTATCCAATAAAACATCAGCTCTTTTTAAAGGATACAATGAAATGAAACAAATGCTGTCTGAAACCCTATTTTGTAAACAGTATCTACAGTCATTCCAAAGTCAGATGGATAACCTTAATGTGACTTAAATTAGTTAAGCAACATAAACTAACCAAATCAATTACTTGTCAACTAAATTTTTAGACATATTATGAAGTTATGGCTAGCTAGTTGGTTAAACAAAATGTATTACCATAGTAATCTGTTCTGTTACCAGTGTGCCATATAAGAACTGTGATAAAGTCATAAGATCTCACTGGTACAGCCACCCTCTACATAGATGTATACATATTTACCTTTATAGCAACTTAGTTTAGGTTATTGAAGTTAAGTTTAGGGTTAGGAAACATGGAATTTGTGTTATGAGGTTACCATTTACATTTGAGTCATTTAGCAGACACTCTTATCCAGGGCAACTTACAGTGAGTGCATACATTTAGGAGAAACTAGGTGAAACAACCACATTTTAGTAGTAAGAGCATTCAATATTTGAAATAATGAATACGCAAAAACAGTGCTAGAAAAGGATCATACAGATAAACATAAAACATTTTAAGACATCAGAGGTGGAATTCTAATAATGTATGTATTCATTGAAGAGGAAGGTTTTCAGATGTTTCCTGCAGATGGGTAGGGTTGTCATGACTGTGTCAGGGCCGGTCCGAGGCATAAGCGAACTAAGCGGCTGCTTGGGGCCCCCCATCAAGTGCAAAGGTGACTCAGCAGAGGTAGGAGGTGGCCCCCAAATCATGATTCGCCAAATTCTGCTTAGGGCCCCCAAAAGGCTCAGGCCGGAACTGCAGTGGACCACACCATTTTACAGCAACGCCTAAGAGAACACACTGCCATCTGTGGGTCTGCCCTAAACTGGTTCATGTTCTACCTCTCTAACCTCAATCAGTATGTTACCATTGGTGAAACAATATCAGAAGAGTCCATCATAACATCTGGTGTCTCACAAGGGTCAGTACTAGGACATATACTATTATTTCTCTACATTCTCCCACTTGGCCAGATCTTTAGAAAGCACAGTGTCCATTTATTGGTAACATGCTTACCTTTTAGAATTAGCTGATTTGCCTGTTAGTGTATGTATTAGAGAGGGTCAGGTGGCTTAGTGTTTAGAGAGTCAGACTTGTAGTCGAAGGTTTAACTGTGCAATGCCTGACTGTGCCAAATGTCAGTATGTCCTTGAGCAAGCACTTTAACCTAAGTTGTTCCAGGGGGAAGTTAATGTAACTTAAGTCGCTACAGAGCATTGGCTAAATAACTAGAACTGGTGAATATTGATTAATGTAAGTGAAAGAAACTCAAAAAAGGTCTCAGATTCTAGATAGAAAAAGCAGAGGACATTCTTTTGTGAGTGAAGTGTTCCATTCTTCATTGTATCTACTTCAATATTGACAAAATTCAGCCTGTGGAAACTTGCATAGATTTTTACTGCACACACCACTACATTATGTAGTCTAGTGTTCCGAAGCTACTGACTTTGTAATATATTTAGGCTATACTTACTATACAGAGAGTGGACAAAGAAACTGAAACACATACATGGGGCATCAGATGGCTCAGTGGTTAGGGAGTCAGACTTGTAGTCAGAAGGTTAATGGTTCAATTCCCATGGTTTTATTCCCAACTGTGCCAAATGTCATTGTGTCATTGAGCAAGGCACTTAACCCCAAGTTGCTCCAGTGGGATGTCCCTGTACTTAATCTAAGTCACTCTAGATAAGATAAATGACTAAAATGGAAATATTACAAACTCCAGTCTTTGCCTTTTGAATTTCTCCAATCCATTTTGAAATGCTGTCATACAAGTCGTGAACTGTTAGATATTGCCCAAAGAAAAGATGAAGGTGGTGGAAATCTCGTGCTGCAGAACATCCCGTACAGGTTCGATGATAATGAGTTGTGGTGATTTGGAAGGTCATGGAACATGTATGATATTGTCCTGATGTTCATCCATCCATCCATCCATCTTGATCCGCTTATCCGGCATTGGGTCGCGGGGGCAGCAGCTCCAGCAGGGGACCCCAAACGTCCCTTTCCCGAGCAACATTAACCAGCTCCAACTGGGGGATCCCGAGGCGTTCCCAAGCCAGGTTGGAGATATAATCTCGCCACCTAGTCCTGGGTCTTCCCCGAGGCCTCCTCCCAGCTGGACGTGCCTGGAACACCTCCCTAGGGAGGTGCCCAGGGGGCATCCTTACCAGATGCCCAAACCACCTCAACTGGCTCCTTTCGACGCAAAGGAGCAGTGGCTCTACTCTGAGATCCTCACGGATGACTGAGCTTCTCACCCTATCTCTAAGGGAGATGCCCGCCACCCTCCTGAGGAAACCCATTTCGGCCGCTTGTACCCTGGATCTCGTTCTTTCGGTCATGACCCAGCCTTCATGACCATAGGTGAAGGTAGGAACAAAAACTGCCTGGTAGATTGAGAGCTTTGCCTTCTGGCTCAGCTCTCTTTTCGTCACAACGGTGCGATACAATGAGTGTAATACCGCCCCCGCTGCGCCGATTCTCCGACCAATCTCCTGTTCCATTGTTCCCTCACTCAGGAACAAGACCCCAAGGTATTTGAACTCCTTCACTTGGGGTAAGGACTCATTCCCTACCTGGAGTAGGCACTCCATCGGTTTCCTGTTGAGAACCATGGCCTCAGATTTAGAGGTCCTGATCCTCATCCCAGCCGCTTCACACTCGGCTGCAAACCGATCCAGTGAGTGCTGAAGGTCACAAGCCGATGATGCCATCAGGACCACATCATCTGCAAAAAGCAGTCCTGATGTTCATTACCCTGTTAATGATTTTGTTTAGCATGTGTATTATGGGTAGCACTGGGTGTTTGAAAAGGCAGGGAACTAAGGTTTCAAAACGGTGAGGAGACGTTTCGTAAATTTGATATTCTTTAATTTGTTTATGGATATTATAATTTATTTAAATATCAAGTGTTTTCTCATTTTACGTTGGCCAAGCAAAATACAGATAAATGGAAAACACGTTTTCCCGAGCTGTTTCCTGGTTTTGATTTCTGTTTTGAAAGAAACCTTTAAAAAGTTTGTTTATTTGTTTTCTCATTTTATTCCAAAAACGGAATAATGTTTTTTTACGTATATCATTAAATAGCTTGATATTCTGTTGTTGTGATGGCTGGGTTTTAATATAGATGGCCTGCGATTGGCCATTTTCCAAGCCACTATGTAATACTTCCTTAAAATAAGAGTTTCACTTTCTAATTGTTTTCTGTTAACTAATTTGCTTTTCAGAACTAGCACGGCTGACAGTCTTAGTCAAAAATATGTACAAACGTACCCAAAGCTATTCTTTCATGTGGCCTGGGGTCATCCAGACAGCACTCTCACTGGCTGCTGCAGCATAGGTTCATGTTAAAGAATAATATTTATCTGGAAGACAATGTGTGTTTACTTAAGATTGTAGGACAGCTGAGTACAAATCTGTCAAATCTGTTACTAAGCACTTGGTTATTAATGTGACAATCAATTTGAACAGTAACTACATGCTGAACATAATTTCTGACTTAGAAGTATCTGTTGTGTTTGTCCCAGATTTGCATGTCCCATATTTGCATGCAACCTGCATTGTACTTGTCCCAACATCATGCTCTAGGTAATTGTTTCCTTTCATTAATCATAATATGTTATGATTTCAGTTACTAGGACTTCACTACTTTATTACTGATTGAAAAATAATGAATTCACAAGTAAAGCTAAAAATGTATGAAGTTCTACTGATATTACATCAGAATCCTAGTTTTGTTTCCAAAATGTATTTTTAGTATAAAAATTGTGTTCTAAAATAAATAATGTATTACTCATAGTAAAATAGGAAACCGTTCCAACATGTTTATTAATCAAAATATTTCCTACAACTTGGTTCTATTATGCTTTCTTTATGTACAGTAAGAGACTGTCATTAAAAGCAAAGAAGAGTTTCTGATTGGGAGGAACCATCCATCATTTCACCCAGTGTTCTTGGAGTAAGATGAGGAAATTAAAGATGAAAGGATTTGACATCAGGTATCTTCTACCATCCTTAACTTTGTTTACGTTGTCTGAACATTGACATGTCTTTTGCTGACATTTTAATACAGAGATCATATGTCAAAATAATGTATGCAAAAACATTTGAACACAATTCTGTGTTACACAATCCTGTGTTTTAATAGGAATATTCAAAGAATCTTTCTTCATTGATAACCAATGTTCAATTTTACTGTCAACATTTTACACCAATCTGCATTCATGGACTTCTATCCAAAACATAACTAGACATCTCCTAGTGGAGTAGTGTACAGGTGAGGATGTTTGGCCCTGTTGTATTCATAACATATCTAGACATCTCCTAGTGGAGTAGTGTACAGGTGAGGATGTATGGCCCTGTTGTATTCATAACATAACTAAACATCTCCTAGTCAAGTAGTGTGCAGGTGAGGTATATGGTTGGCCCTGTTGACAAATGGTCATTTGAATAAAGTGGGAGGCTGATAATCACATCCACTGATGATTGGCTGGATGAGAACAAACAGCTCCACTCGTGATTGGCTGAGAACTCTCAAAACGCCACAAGGAGTTGGCATGAGGCAAGGCAACCATATTCAACTACAAACCACCTGTACCACTCCATGGAGTATGGGTGCCACAGTGGCCGAAAGTGGCCCTTCACCCCAGATTCAAATATTGTCTTGATTACATTCAACACATGTAGCCTATACAATCATTACTTTCAGTATATATCTAATCCTCATTGTCTCCGTCGCTCAATGTTACTGTTTGTCAGTATGTTCTATGTTCTATGTTTGGATTAAGCCTCACCAACAACTCAGCGATTGCTTGCGCTTCACGTTCTTCGGCAGTACTTTACACCACCAAAACACGGATGGCGCATGGCAATTGCAACACCCTCTGTGGGACCACTGGACTAATCTGCAAGCAATATTTTGCTTGTGGTTTAAGGACCCCTATATATATAATATACACATTTAAATTATAACAGAAGGGATAAGATTTAGGGTTTGGGGAAGGTCCTTTCCTGTTCCAGAGTGACTGTGCACACAGCAATCCATAAAGACATGGTTCGATGAGTTTGGTGTATAGGAACTCAAGTGGTCTGCACAGAGCGCCGACTGCAACCCCATTGAACACCTTTGGAATGATTTGAAATGGTATTTACAAGCCAGGTCTTCTCGTCCAACATCAGTGTTTGACCTCACAAACAAAAGCTGTCACTGATATTTGACACATTGCAATGCATTTAAAAAATTACTTTTTTTTGGAAATCGAACTGCTGCCAGCACAATATATTGCTGCTAGAAGAAAGGAAATTTAGTCTTGAATGCCTATCATTATATTTTTTAAATGTATTGCAATGTGTCAAATGTCAGTGATGTCTTTTATTTTGCAAAGTAAATTCTGAGTTTGTGTTGATAAGTTCATCCTTCTGCTTGAAGAACAGTAATGAAGCCTCGAATGCCCATCACTAGTCTAAGCTTGTCTAAGCGACACATGCCCCCTGTCGATGGGGGTTTGAAACTCAACTCGGCCAATTATCTGTGCCCTTCCTCTCTATTCTACATACCTAGTCTTCCTAGCATCCACATTCTACTGTACTGTCTATAAATCAGAGGTAGGTAGTAACGAATTACATTTCCTTCGTTACTGTCCGAGTATGCGCTCTAGTGCAAGCAATGACAAATCTTTTGAAACATACATTCACAAACAAACATACATTTTCATATCCTTTTTTTCAGAAAACCTAAACAAACTGAATAGCCTAATGTGACGTCTTGCATTTATACACAAATCTGGACAGACACCTCACTAAAGTGTAGAAAATACATACCAACAAATACGGGATTGTATTTTATTCGTACCTAAAGAATGCATATACTTAAAAATATTCATTTACTGAACCTAAACATAGGATCTTGATAAAAAAGTTTATTTTTTGCAAATTAACTCTATATATATACATATATATATATATACAGTCGTATGCAAGATTTTAGGCACCCCTGACAATTTCCATGATTTTCATTTGTAAATAATTGGGTGTTTGGATCAGCAATTTCATTTTCATCGATCAAATAACTGAAGGACACAGACATGTTTTGGTAGTGAAATGAGGTTCATTGGATTAACAGAAAATGTGCAATATGCATCAAAACGAAAATAGACAGGTGCATAAATTTGGGTGCATCCAATCATTTAAGGTGGCCAATTGCAAATTGTTCTCTTTAACTCTCTGAAGAGTGGCAACATGGGGGCCTCAAAACAACTCTCAAATGACCTAAAAGCAAAGATCGTAACCAGAACAATGAAACATTCAAGGAGAGTTATGTGAAAGCTCTCCAAGTAGTCTGAAATTCAATCAGATCGAAAGTAACTAGTAACTAACTACTAGAGTAGTTTTTTCATCAAATACTTTCTTACTCTTTTTCAAGTAACTTTTACGGTAGCTACTTTTTACTTTTACTTGAGTAAATATTTTGGCTACTCTACCCACCTCTGCTCATCACTGACTCCTCCCCTTCATTATCTGGTCCAGCTGATCCCATTTAACATTTCCAATCATGCTCTTCCCTTCAGTGTATGTTCAGTGAACCCTGCAACATTGCTTTAGTTTATCCAATGCTGTCACTGTCTATTGTTGGAACCCTATACACACTCGGTAGGGTAAACAGCTTTGTACCTTGAAAAATACACAAACTCCCTAAGATTGTTGTAGGAGTTTTTTATTTTTTTATTTCACTATATATTATACACATGTCATATTTATCTTCAATGTAAGTAAAAAAAAACAAATTATAAACCCTTTCATAAAACAGCCTAGTGTATTAATAAAATCTTTGTGGCTCTATGATATGGACATGATTTATTCACACCATAATGTCTTGTTTATAATGCAAACAGAATAAACACAAAAGGTCACTGTATATGGCAACTCTATCTTTTAAGCGAAAGCATAAAAGGCTCATTATTGAAGCCTATTTAATTCACTATGAAAGAGATGACTGTGGGATTTTCTATCCACAGCCCAGGGTAGAGGAGGACAGTGATATGACCCCTACCCAATGGACTCTCCAGGGGAGCTGAGTTGTCACACCTTTCCACTGTGGTTGCCACCAAACATTTGTTTACCAGATATTTTGTTGATTATATATAGAGTATCCTAAAATGACCTTTTTCTAATGGTCAACAGAAGACGTGTATAGGGCTGATATCAACCATAGCATTCCTAAACTACATACCGGTAGTAGAATCTTTTATTCTACAATCCCCTAACAGCTTTAGATCTTGTATGTTTAACAACTAAATCTTTAAAACTGTCCAAATTAACACTATGTTTGGCAGACTGTTGTATTCCTGGGTTTAAACTGATCAACAAAAAACTGTAAATGTAATAGGTAACAAATATTTTACTTTGTGGTTATTAACCATACACGTTATTTCAGAAAAACATTGTATGAACACACCCTTGGAGTAAGTTGGCTGTTTTTTTTTAACTTTAGCAAAAACAATCCACTTAGAAAACAAAAACCTGAGTTTCTAAAAAATGTTGGTCAGTCAAGTAATTTGTCTATTGTCACATCTTTGATGTTGATGGTGTTGTGAGGAGAGATTGGATACCAGAGCAGGGAGGAGCGTTCTTAAGGTTTAATGAACAGAGACATGAAGGTAAACTGGAGACTGCTACTGCATACACAAGTTCATTGGAACTGCACAACATTTATATAAAGTTACGATGCTTTACCGTGGCATCGGACGCAAATACTTTACATAGAACGTACGCCTGGTAAAACAATGATGTGTACATATTCTACGACACATAACGAGGTGAAGGCTCAATCAAATATGCACACACAAAGTATAAACAGTAATCGCCGATCACCCAAAACACTGTTACTAAATAGGCATCTTGATTACTCATAACGCACATGCGTGGGTATTTACCCAATGCACCATTCATGCGCAATGAGTAAACAAGTGCCTACCACTCTCCCAGCGCCCATAGGTCGGCGCATTAACAAAAACACATACACACTACAAAACACATGAAACAATAAATACATATATCCTGCCACGATACATATAACATCCATACAGTTTGCGACATCTATATCCTATTAGAACAGTAGTATTAGATTAGTGGTACTCAAACAGTTTCTAATGCCCAGTCTTTTCGTACTGTATATTTTAAAATATCTAGCATCTTACTTCTATATGGTTTTATCAAATATTCAATTATTCCAATTCTACCGCTGTTGTGACGAGGTCATTGAACACTTGGTGATCTGGAACCAGGGATAAGCAAACTAAGCGGTTGCTTGGGGCCCCCTGGCCACCAGGGGGCCCCGAATCAAGTGCAAAGGTGACTCTGCATGGTTGGAGGGGGCCCCCAAATCAAATTCTGTTTAGGGCCCCCAAAAGGCTTGGGCCGGCACTGTCTGGAACACTATGTCATTTTAAACACAGCTCTACTTACATGTTTTGCTATGAATGCATTTTAAAAGTCTGTTAAAGTCTTAAAGTCTGTTGTTAATGTGAAACTGAAAAAAGAAATACAGCCGTAATATTAAGTAAAACTCTATCCATCTATGGTTCATTCATTGCTCTTATATTTATTTTGATTTTGTTTTTTATGAACACAACTTGTATTTACCAATGACTTCGCCTTGAGTAAATACCGATCCACACAACCATTTCAACCTTAAGAAAACAACCCATATATATGTTCTTGCATTGAAACAATACATTTGTTAATTCTTTGTAAAATAACGATAAAAAAACAACCTTTTAAGTAAGAGATATCCCCTGGCAATGTTTTATAGCTCTCGAAAGACTGTGCTCCCACTGTAGCAGTTATATTGCAGAAAATAAATTGAAAAACATGTATGAAGTGTATACAACCATTTTTATATACCTGTTTAAAGCCTTTTAATTTAATTGAATTCTCACCCTTTTGTGCAATTACCTTTGGAAACGTACAGCGCTCTGCTCTATGTCTGAACCAGAAGTTTAAACACCTGTGTTGATGTGTGAAAAGCGGGTGAATTTAAGATGAACCACCAAGGATATATTCTGCATTTTGTACTGTGAAATGATATAAAAACATTCAAATCAAGTAAGAAAGCTATTTATTTCTATATTCAACAGTGCCTGTAAACAAAAATCTTTATATTTTCTGTTCTGAACAGAAAATTATTGTGAATAATTAATTCTGAATAATTTAGGTAAATGTGTACACTAGATGTATACCTATATTTTCACATCTTCGGACACCACAATGATTTCCATTGTGAGGTAATATTTTTCCTTTTAACTATGTATGGGTTGCAATTATGGGAACTGCTGTGTATGTGTAGATGAGAGGAGCAAAGTGTATTGCGTGTTGTGCACACGCTACAATATGGCCAAGCTTGCGCCCTTAAAATAGCATCTGAACATACATTCTAGGCATCTGACTTTTAACCAGGTTTGTCCTGGTCTGTGGCAAAATTGTTTTCGAGAAATGCATAAAAGCACTAGGGAACATTTGCGTCAGAACACGCCTCTTCTTTTTGCTGAACCACCCCCGGGATCATTTTCATTCCCTTATTTACCGACGCGTGTCTGTGGAGGGAGAAGTCCCCTGTGCGTCGGGTGCAAAATAAGAATGATACATGCGTCGGTGTAAAAAGTAAATTGTGCCGGGTGCAAGATAGGGCCCATGGTGTAATAATATTCTTAGACTAGTTGTCAATTTTTCTGTATCTTTTTTTCTAAATAGGACATTATCAAATATAGACAACCCTGGAAAAACAGCAAAGAGCTACATTTATGTATGTCCCTGTTAGGGGTGCAAAGGATCATGAAGCTCACGGATCGGATCGGTTTTCGGATCAGAATCACGGATCGGATCATTTTTCGGATCAGCAAAATAAAAAATAAAAAAATAATTGTAATTTGGGTTAGCTGTTTTTATAATTTTCAGTGGTTATGATGAGCGATATGAGAGAGAAATGTGGTTAATATTGATCGTTGTTTAGGTACATTAAATCACCTTAAGCTTTTCCTCGCCATAGGAGCCAAGGAAGAAGAAAATTTTCAGGTGAAATTATATAATCGTCTTCTAATTATATAATCGTTGGATTTTGGTTAGTTATTTTGACAGGCTTAAGTGTTCATAACAAGAAATGGCCATGAGAAATTTGGAGATGATTGACCATTGTTTAGGTAGTACATTAAAACCAAGTTTTTTTCACATTAAGCCTTTTAGTAGGCTATGTCCCGTATGCGATGGGATGTCATAACGTGGCTCAAACACTTTTCTATGGGGCTCGCTCCACTAATAGAACTGGAGTTACAGAACAACGGTAACTATCGGTTTAAAGTCCTCCTTTTGCACAACCGAATATGGCCTCATGTCTGCACCTAT
>JACXGM010031423.1:0-12968 GCA_016801145.1 Umbra pygmaea
ACCACTGCTTAGTACATAGCGTTTAGTATTACTATTACTATTGCCATTATTATTTTAAAACTCTTATATTGTTGTAATTCTTGTTTTTAAGCCCACTGCATAGAATCGCCGTGCCATGTCAAAAAGAATTTCTCTGTATGGGATGATGTATGTTATTCGATGCACATGATAAATAAACTTGACTTGACTTGACTTGACAAATACTTCTCTATGCAAACAGTTGTTTGAATAAGATTTAAAAAATTGCCTGTCATTCCCGCTGTCATTCAAATTGCGCAAATCATTCTCTGATCGTTTGTGGAAACATTTTAATTGCCAGAACCAGCATAAGTCAGCTAGTCTGTTTGAATTCGAAAGGGTTGAGTCTGTATCAAACAAAAAATAGAATTGCATATAAAAATGAATCATTACAGCAGACTGGAAAACATGTACCATTTTATTTAAATTAGATGATACTGTACATAAGTGTTCAGACGTTGTTATAAACAATCTAAATTATTAGTTTATTAGAAACTACTTTTGCGCCCATTTTCTTTTGCTAAAAATACTAATTTAAAAATGTTTACGAATAACATTTTGGCAATCACAATTAATTCCATCTCCGCCAAACAGGACGGCTGCATAGAGTTGCCGATATGATGGTAACAGCCGTGTTTCTGTTGGGTACAGGTCGAATGCTCTAAATGCTCTAAATAGCACTCCACCTGAGCTACAATGTACTCTACCACTGTTGTGTATTTACAGTGTAATTTTGATACACCTTTTACACGATTGTCCGATCCCAACCATGATTCTACACTTCACACTTAGGCAAATGTCTTACAGACAGTTTTAAAGTTGTTAGCAAACTGCTGTTGCCCTACAATGCACTGAGGAGGGATACTTAGAGTTCACGTGTTACATGATGAATCGACCCACAGTGACAATACAAAATGTAACAACTCCTGATAGGACTCATCAGTGCAATTGCAATATCACACCTCTCCTGGCCCATAAAGAATGTATGTAATTAAGCAACTCACTACTTGCTATTAATGTTATCATCAAATCAAGGACTGTGACTAATGGAAGGCTGTTGAGATGGTTTAAGGGCAGACAGACACTAATGACTCCTCATGACTCAGCTTTATATTTCAGTGTTGGTGACGTAGATGGCTCAGTGGGTAGGGAGTCAGACTTGTAATCAGAAGGTTCCCAGTTCGATTCCCGACTGAGCCAAATGTTGTTGTGTCCTTGGGCAAGACACTTTACCCTAATTGCTTCCAGGTCGTTGCTGTAAATAAGAAATTGTTCTTAGTCAACTTACCTGGTTAAATAAAGGTTAAATAAAAAATAAAAAAACATCCTGTTCCCCATATGCTTATAAAATAATTATAATTGGACACTCTTTATTCCATTGAATTCAAAGGCTTTGAATTGAATTTCTTTTTTGTTAATAAAATTACCTATACACATTTGGATTCCCACTTAGACAAAGTTTTACCTTCGTCTTATCTGTTAATAAAGCTCTATTCTAAAATGGCTGATCTATGTACTTGTTAGCAAATGCTGGACTTTGTGTATTTGGTGTGGATCAAAGATTTGCAGTTGGTGATTTTATTAACACTTGTTTTAGGGTGGGCTGTTTTTCACAGCTCTGCTGACTTGGTCATTGCAATTGCTGAAGACATGAGTGGTTTCTTTTTTTCACAACATTGCAATATGTACTTAAAATTTTAAATAAATAAAAATAATTTGACAAGCCAAATACCTACATAAGTTGGGGGGAAGGAACACTTAAAATGCTGTTATTTATGGTTTGTAAAACATACGTGTTAAAACTGAGAAAATTAGACAGTCTTTACTCTTGCATCATGTTAAGTAGCTTTTTTTCTATTTTTGTTTATTTTGCCCCCATTTTTCTCCCCTCCCAATTGGTCTTGTCTAATTTCCTTCTTAACCCTGCCTTGTTGGCAGCTCCGTAACACCCTGAACAGATGTATTGTAACTGTCTAATGCACCTGTCTAACAAATACACCTGTCTAATTTCGTTTTGATGCATATTTCACATTTTCTGTTAATCCAATAAACCTAATTTCACTACCAAAATATTACTGTGTCCTTCAGTTATTTGATAGATAAAATGAAATTGCTGATCCAAACACCCAATTATTTATAAATGAAAATTATGTAAATTGTCAGGGGTGCCTAAACCTTTGCATACGACTGTACATACAACATGCATACGATGTTCACCCATCCTTCAGAATGACTAAGCAATTTCCATGTCTACATGTAACACATAATTAGATGAACCTCTTTAAAGCCAATCTTTGTGCCTAGCAAAATATTACTAGGATACCAGATGTATAGATCTGTACAGGAGTAGACACATTCCAAATTTTCATACTTTATGGTTGTACTAAAACAAAAGCATATATCATAAGATCTAACTCTAGATATGTAGCTTTGATAAATTCAAGTAATACTACTACATGCATGTAATGATCATATACTTATAATACACTTAAAGGAAACAAATAGTTTTAAAGCAGTACCACCTTGTAATGACAACCTGTAGGGTAAATTACTACGTTCTTTGACTTGTATAGGTGGTTCCATTTCCCATATCTTCAATCCATCATGTTACAGGAACGTGTCTGTTCCCAGACCTAGAAGGAAGCCTAAGAAAGCCAAGCAGCCTTTCTGGTTCAATCAGCAGACAGATCAGCCTGTTTCTTGTCCTCAGGAAAAATAATAGTTTAAACAAATAGTGTTTTTTAAAGAAGTCATATTAAAAATAGGGTATTATCATTCTCATACAGCGCTGAAACCATTTGATCGATTGATTGATAAGAAATATCTCGGAGCTGTATTGTTAGACTCCATTGCAGCTTTTGATATTATTCATCATAACCTGTTTTAAAAAATCTTGCTTTATAACTCTATGGATTGAATTGACAGTGAAATAATAAGAACATTTTCACATAGGGGTGTTCTCTTTTGATGCCAGCGGTTTAGACAGACTACTGTGTTTTGAGTAATTCTGAGGAGACAGCAAATTTACACTGTTATACAAGCTGTACACTTACTAATTTACATTGTAGAAAAGTGTCATTTCTTCAGTGTTGTCACATAAAAAGTTCTAATCATGTATTTGCAAAAATGTGAGGGGTGTATTCAACACATAATAACAGCACTTTCAGAGTTCCATCACCCTATTTTATCTAAGCATAAATCATATGTACACATGCAACCTTAGTTGATGTTAAGCTGCTAGTGGTAGAGAATAAAGGAATAGAATACACAAAACCTACATGAAATTGACATATTGTAAAATACCTTAAGTGGTGAGCATATGAGATGAAGGGATATGAGCTAAGAGTATATATTTAAACATGTTTGACAGTTGCTGTACACATTTGAAGATATACAGATTGATGTACAGACTACATCAATCTGCAGAATCTAAATGTAACTTGTCTTGCAAGGCAGTGACTTAGCCCACTACGTTACAGTATGTTACCTGTTCTGGTGTTTGATTTTGCACTGACACATTGCATCCGACTGATCTACCTCTCTAACCCTTTTGGCTCTATTGACGCTCTAGAGTGTCAAAAGCTCAATATCTCACAACTCATTTGTACCACTGGAAAGGGGAAGATCAGACAAAAAGAATGAGTGGTGGCTCATCCCTGTGGGTTAAACACAACCAGAGTTATGGTGCCTCAAAGTCGTTCATGTTTTTTAGACAGTTACCTTTTTTAGTAAACACATTACAGACAGGAAGTAGGAAGTGAAAATGAGAAATTAACAACTCTGCAATGAAGTTGGGCATCATCCATCACAACACCACATTTTTTAAAAAGTGAAAAATGAATGGGATTTTAAAAACTTATAGAAAAATAGTAACAAATGGATGCAGCATTTTGATGTTGACTTGTTTGCATGGCCTCCAAACTTTGCACACTGGTCCAAAACCAATGGGGGCTTGACAATAAGCAATAAAAAACCTTATTCAGTATAGATAACATCCTTTTACACATAAAAAAACCACAAAAAATACATACATTCTTAGTTTTTTGGGATACATATTTAATAAAACATAAAATGTAATGACCCAGGATGTTGGATTTCATTTATCCATGTTGTAGACATGGGTCTGCTGAGTCCAAAACCATAAGGCTCTTCACTGTAGGTCAAAGTATGACCTTTCTAGAGGCCAAAAAGTCAACTGTGTGCCAGGCGGACCTAAAACCCCTTAGACCTTGAAGGGCTAATTTAGATTCCATTTGCACAGACTGTATAGTACATAATTCCTTCCACATTCTGTATTCTTTTTTTTACACTTCATGTGTAATTTTATGTTGTCTTGCACCTTGCGCTTTCTCTTGGCCACATTGACTTTGCCAAAGAGAATCTGTTCTCAATCGGCCTACTTGGTGAAGGTAAAATAAATAAAACAATTATCAATGTCAAGCTCCTCTGGCTAAGAGTGGATAAGACGAGGTGCAGTACTACTGGTTTTCATAAGTTTGTGTATTAACGTTACCAATCACTACAGTATTACTGCATTAAACAAGTAATTCAGGCTTGAAATAACCTCAGATCAAAAAGATAACCCTGCACCTAGAGTAGGAACACAACAGGGACTGGGAAGAGACACAAGCAAAGTACAATATTTAAAATTATTTATTTATTTATTTAAGTCTCCTATGTTTTACTGAAATTTTGCTATTGTTTACAGGCATAACGTGTATTGTTAGGTTTAGGCTGATTTCATAGTTTGACAAATAATATATATTTTTTCATTTTACTTATCGATAGAATTAAAATGGAATTAATATTGCATGGCTGGCGGGGATGCCTTGTGGGTGTGGGGTGGGTGGAGCTTTGGTGGGTGGGGAGGGGGGGTTGGGGGTGTTATGTTTATTTGGGGGGAAGTTCTGTTCAGTGGGGCGGGGGGGTATAGATGTAGATGTAATGTGCATTTTGTGTGTTTGATTCGTTGTCATTCCTAAACAAATATATATATATATGAAGTACAGATTATAAATTTATCTGAATAATTCTTGAGGTAGAGTATATGAAATTGGGGTAGTGGTTAAAATGCTGGGAGCCTGAACAGTATCGTAGCATAGTAGGAATGCATGTGAGAGAAGCTTTGGTCAGCACCCAGGGGATGAACAGTGGAGGAAGTGAGGGAGGAACGATATTGTGTCAGACATTTTCAGACCTGGAGTGGGCCATTAGCTGGATGAGGTCGGGAGGGTCAACTGCAAAGTAGGACTGGGAAGAGTAGAAGACCAGAAGGAGAGAGAAAGAAAAAGAGAGAAAGTGGAGCCTGATCTCACCCTGTGTGTATATATAACACAATGCTGTTTTATCGTTCTATAGAGACGGCAAATGCTAATTTTGCATGCTATACATATGCCAAAATGTTGTGTAACAGGTATACCTAGCTTTTCTGTGTTGTACATATGCCAACATTGCATGTAGTAGAAATGCATAAACCTAACCCTAACCTTAACCAGTCCTTATTTTGCACAATTAATGCCTAAATGTAACGTTACACCAAACCTTAACCTTAACATTAACCCCACTGGAGTGTTGCCTAACCTTAACCGTTCTCTGTAGGCAGTTAGGTATTGTTGCCTGACCTTAACAGTTCCCCATAAGAGCCTATCTACATCAAGCTAAATTTAAATTTGGAGTCTCTATAGCACAATAATACAACATTGTGTTTTATGTACGTATGGGGTTGGGAATAGACATAAGATTAGAGACGGTAGCCTGCAGTGGCACTGATGAACCCTGTTACCGACACTGCGTTCCAATTTTGACAATGCCTTAGCCAAGCCCGCTGGGAAGATATGTTCTGGGCCAAGCCTAAGGCAATACAAGGCAGCCCCGGTTCAGTCAAACGGTCATCAGTCACTCCTGACTGCAAAAATCTATAATGAAAGACACACATCTGATGAAGAGCTGAAGAGCCTCACTCGTCAATCTCTTTTTCATTAAATAGACATTATGGTGACCCATTTCTCATATGCTTTGGCACAGTCAATTACTCATACACGTCAGTAATGCTTTGGATATAAAAACTCTTCCCAGTGTTCATCCTGGGCTGGAGACAGACAGTGTATTACATTCGGTTCTACTTTAATCAGTTGTAGTTAAAAACAATCCTAGTACATTGAATCACAATATTATCACACTAATGTAGTGTAAAGATTTTAAATTAATGTTCAATCGAGTTTCATGTATCATGTAATCATATATGTAAAGAGAACAAATGTCCGCAACTAAGAATTGCTCCTGTGTAATTTTAATAAAGAACGCACAGACAGACAACGTTTCGATCCTGCAAGGATCTCGCACAGACAGACAACGTTTCGACGTTGTCTGTCTGTGCGTTCTTTATTAATATTACACAGGAGCAATTCTGAGTTGCGGACATTTGTTCTCTTTACATATTCTGATTTTTCTGTCCTGCACCAACACAAATGGATGTGCGATATTCTTTATATCTATCACTCATGTAATCATATAGCCTTCTGAGGATAATATAGTCCTCATCTTCTGCACATATAAAATATACATCATAACATAGGTCATGCCAGGGTGTATATACTTTGTTGCTGCTTTAGTTATATATTGTTCCTGGGCAACAGGGCGGTCATGGAAACAGACATCGGAATGATTGAAACCTGAGTATCCTGCTGACATCCCAGATCCGTTCCCCATGAGAATGAGAAGTGTTGCAGCTACAGGTAAACGTCTCACAGTCTGGCCTTTGCTTCAAGATGGACCTGCCTTCACTTTTACTATGTATTCTACTGGAAGGCCTTGCTGTGAGCTGTAAGTATGTTTAACATTATTTGTAAGTTACTCTAATGCATAAAAGCTGATTTTTGTGTTGAATACTCTGTGAACAACAAGTTAAACAAGTGAAAAGGTCTGTATTAGAATTTTTGATAATAAGTAAATAATTATAATTTGTGATGATAAATGCTCATTGTGGTCATAATACTAGAATGCTTTTGACTCTCCGAGCCAATAAAAGGTTTAATGGCTGTTTCCAACACACTGTATCAGTTCCAATCATATAATACCTCTTGGGACAATGTTTTTGCCAGTTTAATATCCGCTATCATTATTCACCAGACATGTTCACTGCTTTATTTGATTTGTTTGTAATTAGGATCCCAGTAAAGAAATAAACCAAAGATCAGATCGTTAAAGGGGAATTAAATCCCTATGACAGATAAGGCTAAGATGTAAGATGTAAGATGTAAGATGTAAGATGTAAGATGTAAGATGTAAGATGTAAGATGTAAGATGTAAGATGTAAGATGTAAGATGTAAGATGTAAGATGTAAGATGTAAGTAGGTCATTTTATGAAAGTTGTGCTGATTATCAACAAAAGGTCGAGTAATTATATTCGACCAATGTGTCTGAAGAAATACTCATTGCATGTTATAGTTCTTTGGTATTATTTCTTTGCTTCTCATTGAAATGTACAAATGAGACAGAAGCCAAGAAAGAGGATTATATCCACCTAAAATCTTTAAAAATAAACATTTAATGGAAGTGTTGATTTACTAGATTATTTTTGATAGAATATACTTTTCCAAAAGTTTAGGTTGTTACCCAGCTTCGGCTCAAGACATAAACCATAGAAATGGTAACATAAATGATCGCCGCTAGCTTCTAGTGACCCCATATCAACTTACAGTCGAGAAAAGCAACAGTAGAACACAGCAGTTCTCTTTTGTGCATATATAAGTTATGTCAGCAACTTGATATGCTGACAAAAACTCATGACAAACTGTCATGTACATTTTTATACTGTATAATGTGCTTAGTCATATTCTGTTAACCTGAAACAAATCATGGCATTTTTAAGAGAAGATAAATTATATTAAAAGAGCATAAAAATCTCCAGTTTTAGGCAAATACATTTGAAGCATAATTTTTTCTTTTGATTCTAAATCTATCTCAGAAAATATATATATTTTTGATGTGGGCTAAGCAACAAAATCTTGCTTAGCGACCCCCACATTGCTAGGACCTGTCCTGATTGTTGTCTCTGAAACTGAAAGATGCTGGTTTGATTCCCGGTTTGGAAAACAACACTGTAGTTTATTTCTACTCTTCAAAACAACTATGGACAGTTTAAATGTGTTACATGAACTAAAACCTCTAGGTTAAGATTACTCTGACTATTGTTCCATCAGTGTGTGGCATGGTATTCAAATGAAGTTTTGAAGCCAGAGTCTGATCAATAATATTTGAGACCGAGTCTGATAAATAATATTTGAGATCGAGTCTGATAAATAATATTTGAGCCTGAGTCTGATAAATAATATTTGACCAATGCATTTTTTCATTCAAATAACTAGGTAGTTTCTGTATTAAAACTTTATAAACAAACATCTGCTAATGTTTGGACCTTCTAATACTCAAATAGAAATACCACTCTGAGTTAGATAAAACTGTGTTTGAATACCATGCCTCACACTCTGTTTTTGGTTTAGTTTTACCTTTATGTTACCTTTATGTTACCAGGCAAGTTGACTGAGAACACTTTCTGAATTTTAGCAACGGCCTGGGGAGAAGGGGGGGGGAAAGGGGATGAATGAGCCAATAAAAAGCTGGGGATGATTAGGTTGCCATGACGGTATGAGGGCCAGATTGGAAATCAGTACAGGACACTGGGGTTAACACAACTACTCTTAACTCCTACTCTTACTATAGTGCCTTGGGACCTTTAGTGTCCAAAGTCAAGTCACATTTATTTATAAAGCACATTTAAAAACAACAAGTACCAACCATTGTGCTGTACAATGATCTAAGAAGAGAACCATAGCTAAACATATAGCTAACTAGACATATATCATAGGACATGACAAACCTAAATACAAATTCCTACCCAATCGCAACCTCGAATGCTAAAGAAAAAAGGTAGGTCTTAAATTGGGATTTGAAACAATCACTAGTGGAAGACCTGATTTGTAACGACAGCTTATTCCACAACCTTGGGGCAGCAACAGATTAGGCACGGTCTCCATTGGACATTAAATGAGACCATGGGGCAAATAAAAGCAATTGAAGCAATCAGAAGACCTAAAGTGCCTGGGGGGAAAGTAGTGGGTGAGGAGATCCGAAATATAGGAGGGTGCTAATCCATGTAGCAAGTTAAAAACAAGTGAACCTTAGAATCAATCCTATATTTATCAGGTAGCCAATGTAGAGGCCAACACAGGAGTGATGCTCAATCTTTTCTTAGTACCAGTTAAGAGCCTAGCAGCTGCATTTTGAACCAGCTGAATGTTAGATAAAGAAGATTGACAGACTCCTATATACAAAGAATTGCAATAATCCAAGTGGGAGGAAATTAATGCATGGATAAATGTCTTCGAATCCTTCAGAGTAAGAGTCGGTTTCAATTTAGCAATGCTCTGGAGCTGATAAAACCACCTCTGACCACAGCATTTATTTGTTTGTCGATCCTAAGATCTGAGTCAATAATAAACCCAAGATTTTTTGCATGGCTGTGTACATTGATGGATAGGGACCCAAAAATATTGATCATTTCTTTAGTGGAGTTAGTGGGGGCCAAATACAACAACTTCTGTATTAAATTGAAGATCGTTTTTTGCTAGCCAGTTTTTTATGTCACCAAGACAATCCGAAAGTAATTTAAGAGATTGGTTGTCACCAAGTTTCAGAGGAAGGTACAACTGTGTGTCATTGGCATAACAGTGGTAAAATATGTTATATTTGTGAAAAATGATACCCAAGGAAAGCAAATACAATGAAAATAAAATGGGGCCTGGGACCGAGCCTTGAAGTATCCCACTAGTGATAGATGTAGTGGAAGCGTAGTAGTTTCCGATATTTACTGAAATTGTCCAGTCTCTCAAATATGTCGTAAATAGCTGTAAAGCAGTGCCCTGAAATCCAACCTCAAGCTTAAGGCGATCTAGAAGGATGTTATGATCAATCGTATCAAAGGAGGCACTAAGGTCAAGCAGATTCAGTGTCTCTAGCCAACATTAGATCATTTAGCACTATAAGAAGGGCTGACTCAGTGCTATGACGTACTCTAAAATTGCCTAAATCTTATCAATAAAGAATGTCAGGAAACCTTCACAGGTGTCAGATGTCGCATCAGGAAAAGCATTAGCAGCTGAGTGTAAGGCTGTGTTTTTAGCCCTAAACAGGACTTTATGATTATGAGAATTACTTGTGATAATATCAGAAAAATATTTAGCTCTAACTGTTTTAACAGTGAGCTGATATTAAATCAAGCATGCTCTAGATTTCAAAAGACACTTGTAATTGATCCTTTTTCCATTTTCTCTCCGCTTTTCTACACTCCTGTTTGAGAGTGTAAAATTGTTCAGCCAGGGTTGAGCTCTAGTTTTTGCCCCCCCGCCTTTTTTTAAAAAGGTGCAACAGAATGCAATTTACCAGAACAAATGGAATTAAACATAGTCATATACACCTTTGTGCTTACACCAGAAGAGGGAGCTTCCATGGAATTAGGGAGACTTATTGTCATCTGAGAATAGATTGGCAGTAGAAAGATTAATAGAGCGAGAAAAAGTGCCTGACAATATATACTTTGGGATTGAGTATGGAAGAGTAGCATTAAAAACCACAGGTTTATGATCAGACGAGCAAATATCACCTCAACATTGCAAATTGGATAACCGAGAGATAAAACAACGTTTAATGTTTGACCATGCTGGTGTGCGGGTTCCACAACCGGCTGAATGAAATTAAATTGTCCAAACTCTCTACATTTTTGCATTAATCAAAGCCATTTTAACAGAAATAGGACTACCTGAACCGAATAAAGCAGGATCGTCAGAAAACTTTGGAATGACCCTATAACCGTGTGAATGTAGATTGCAGCAGTTGATTTGTCTCTTATTTTTTTTAACCTTTTTTTAACCAGGTAAGTTGACTAAGAAAATTTTTCTTATTTACAGCAACATCCTGGGAGCAATTAGGGTAAAGTGTCTTGCCCAAGGACACAACAGCATTTGGCTCAGTCGGGAATCGAACTGGCAACCTCCTGACTACAAGTCTGTCGCCCTACCCACTGAGCCATCTGCGGCCATCTGCAAACTCTGACACAACTATATTTAGGTTGTTTTAACTGTCCCTCAAATATCTGGTCAATATACAGTTGTGTTCATAAGTTTACATACTCTGGCAGAAATTTTGAAATTTCGGCATTAATTTTTTACAATTTGACTGTTCATGCAAAACATCTGACTGTTATGTAGGGATGGTACTCATATGAAGACATTAATTATCACACAGTTGTTTGGCACCTTCTTAAACCATAGTGATAATAGAAATCACCCAAATGGCCCTGATCAAAAGTTTTCATTTTTATATCCTTGCATGTTTGGCCTTGTTACAGACACACAAGGTGACACACACAGGTTAAAATGGCAATTAAAGTTATCACCAGTGTTGGGAAACATTACTTAAGTACAAGTAAACTTAAGACACTTTATCTATTGCCCAACCATTCAATCAGCACTTCTCCTTTGTCTGTTCTACCTTATTACCTAACTCTCATTTGTCTTCTGCTTTCTTAAATAATACTTCACCTTGTTACACTTCTTTTTCGTTTAGGAAAGTTCAGATTGCTATTAATGATCTGAATGTGAATTGGCGCTGGACATTACGAAATAGAAAACAGTTTTATTAAAATTGCGTCACATATTCTTATGTATCCACTTGCTGATTTATTTAATCTTTCCTTGTTTACATGCGAGAAAGACTTGATCTGACTTGATCAGTCGAACCATTAATGCCGTTCTACGTGAACTGAACTGTGACTTGGAATCTCCCATGGCAAGAGGTTTGCTTCATTGATTCATGCAGATCAATGAGCAAGACTTACAGCTAGCGATGCAAACTAAAATCAAACACAATTTGCTTACAGTTCAGCTCACATAGCACAGAGTTTGTGGTTTGACTGGTCGAGTCTGTTTTCCAAAGATGGCAACTGGCTGTATACATGAATGGTACTGCCTATTAAACTATTTTTTTAATATACTGTTTGTACACTTACAAAGTTCTCAATGCTTTGGTTTGCATGTAGGGACCCTCATTATGCTACTGTGGAAGCGTGGTGCTATTTTTAGCCTTGTTAGTGCTGCTTAATATTACTGGTGCTGTTGCTTACTACTACTAATGCTGCTGCTAAATATTAATGTTGCTGCTTAATACTACTACTGCTTCTGCTTAATACTACAGCTACTGTTGCTAAATATTACTAATGCTGCTGTTTAATACTACTACTGCTTCTGCTTAATACTACTACTGCTGCTAAGCTAAGGAAGACACTTGCCGTGAATTCAAATGTAGAGGATGATTGGGAGCCTCCGGTTCCTACTACTGCCTAACAGTGACAGTTTTTTCCAATGCAAACGCTCAAACTTCACAACTTTCAAATTGTTTTTGGCCACGTTGCTCTTATTCAGATTTCATAAAATATATAGGTTACACTTTATTTGGAGAGTCCGAAATTCCATCTGTAGGTGCTTTACAGATAGTTTGTTGATATTCATATCATCAACAAACTATCAACAATCTATCTGTTGATAAGCAACTAATTGTGTAGTTTAGGGTATGGGTAAGTTTAGAATATGTTTAGGGTAATGGTTAAGGTTAGGGTTAACAGTAGGGGAATGGTTAAGGTTAGGATTAGAGTTAGAGTTAGTGATAGTTTGTTAAAATGTTGTTGATAGTCTGCAGATAATCTGTAGAGCATCTACATATACACTTTATGGACTCTCAAAATAAAGTGTTACCAATATATATATTTAACTGTTAATGAACTTGGTTTTAATCCTATATTCACTCCCACTCCCAGCCAGTTAATCCATCCAATCTCACCCAGTTACTCCACCTACTCCACCCAGTTACTCCACCTACTCCACCCAGTTACTCCACC
>JACXGM010031424.1:0-12968 GCA_016801145.1 Umbra pygmaea
AATACAAAATGGAGTGATCAGGTGTGGTGAATAATGATAATTGAGTCCGGGTATGGGAACTGTAGTTCTTAGGAGGTATGACTAGGGAAGCTGTAGTCCACAGGAAGTAGAACTGATGTATGGGAATTGTAGTTCTGAGCGGGATGGAATAGGGAAGTGGCAGTGTCCAGGGAAGGGGAACTGGGAATCGTTACACATATGGTATTATCAGCAGTTATACATTAATTTGTTGTATGCAGCCCTGAGCGATACTCAGTAAGTTTACATTATTTTCAAAAAGCAATCAAAGTAAAATCAAAGATTATTTCTCCAGAATACAAAACACGTTGAATTGAATTATACATTCTGTCATTCACACCTAAATAAACATTCTGTATGCTGTGCCCAGTAATGAATTTCAAAATTCTGAATTTAGCCATAACCAGTTAGGGTTGTTCTAATATGAACACTCCTTGAGATGGCTGACTCATCTCAGTATTACTACCAGAAATGTCAAATAAGAAACGTTCCAATAGATGTTGTGAGTGCATTTCAATTGTACTTGCTAGGTATAAAAACAATAAAGGATTTAGAGAGAATGTTTGTGTTTGAGGGTGTACCTATATTGGGTGTGAGCAGACTGACATTGCTCAACTTATTCACAAAGGCAGAGCTATGAATGTGCTCTTTGAAATAATAAAAATAACCATTATTACAATATTTTTTTTATTCTTTCTCTCTATGATTTTTCCCAATTCCCTCTCTAATCCTTGTCGGCAGCTCTGCAACTCCTTGTACAGACCTGTGTGTTGTATTCGCAGTGCGAAAAAGAATCGGCAGCTGGGCGACATGTGGTTGGATGAACTATGTGCACTCCCTTCGCCATAACACAGATCTGTCCAAGGAGTTGCAGAGCTGCCTACATGGCAGGATTAAGTGATGTCATGGAAGCGCCGTAACTATTTATACTCGTGCGTGGTGCTCCCGACAATAGTTGCAGTCTTCTCCTGAACAGAGGTGTCGCACCTGATGAGAGGCTACCGACTTTGATATTTTCACGGACTAGAAGAAGAAGAAAAAGGTAAGCGGTGGCAAAACGGGCAGCAGCATTGACGTTAATGTCAACAGTGGCTAAGGTTCTCTTAACTTTGTTATTATGAACCATTTACAGTTTAATTATGAACCATTAACTGTGTTATTATGAATCGTTTACTGTGCCCTCGAACTCATCCATGCTTCCCGTTTCCGCTTTGTCGCGCGCCACTGAAAAAAAAGAGCGGTGCGCTCCCTTGGCTCGCGTGCTCGTAAAATTAACGTCATTTTGATGTCACTTTGGCGTGCGCCCGGTCGGGTGCGTTAGGTATACTGCAGGCATTAGAGGGAATTGGGAGGGGATAAAAATTGGGGAAAAATAAAAATGAATTAATTATTGAATTTGATCAAATAAAATGTATTTATCTACTCATTTGTATACCCACTGGATCGTACAACCTTCCGATTGTAAACCACTTGATCCTAAACCACCCAACCCGGTAACAAGTGAACCACCATTGTGACAATGAAAACCCAGGGTTCAACCCCAAATCTTCATTCATAGCATAGGCTTTAGGATTCCCTTTCTGCGGTAACAATGACAGGAACTAGAGGTTTAATGTATCTTATTGGTCCTATACCTACTGAGTCTAAAAATAGGAGGGCCTATACATACTGACTCGAATAGGAGTTTTAGGGATTAAGAAGTGTTCTCCAGGCAGATCTGCCTTAGAGGCAGAAATCTTTTGATTGGTTGATTCAAAACTGAGGGCAGACCTCACATGACATCGGAAATGTGCAAATGGGCATAGTTTTTTCAGTGTGTAATTATATCTAACCTTACACCTAACCTTAACCTTAACTTGTTAAAATGTAATCCTGTGCTATATGTATGCAAAGGGAAGTGATAAGGTTGGCATAAATCGTAATTATCAATCAAAAGTAAATGTAATGTGAGGTCTGCCCTCTGTTTAGAAAAAAACTATCAAATGATTCCTGCCTCCAAGGCAGATCTACCTGGAGAACACTTTTCAATACTTAAAACTCCTATGAGCTCTGGGACAACCCAAATACTAAAGATGCGTCTTGGAGCTGCTCATACTTAACGAGCGTCGGTGACGGGAGCGAGCTGTGATTTGGCTCTGATTTTTTTTCATGGAGCTAAAACACTGTGTTATTCCAAAACATCTGCAGCATGATTTGTACGTGCACAGCCTACAACCCACAAATGCACAAACTGATACTTCCAAAAAAAGATATGCACACGTGTAATACACTATCCATGAATATGTAATGCTTGACTTGTACTTGTAAAATAATATTTTAATCAATGCAAAACGATTTCTAACACATCACCTAAAATATAAATATCAGTGCTGACACCCCAAAACAACACGGTACCCTGACTTATTTAGGTGAAATACTTACACCAAAATACGTCAGGGTATTGCTTACCTTAGAGCAGGGGTGTCCAAACCCTTCCATGGATGGCCTAGTGTATGCTGTTTTTTGGTCCTTGCCTTCAATTAGAGCCAAATTAGGACCTAGACTGCCAGGTGAGGGGAGATCCTAACCAATTAGTGAGCTACTCCATCAGCCTTGTACAAGGTAAAAGCAAAAACTTGCATACACCTGCCTTAAAGGGACATATGTTCAAGACCCTGCTGGGCCAACTTTGTCCACCTTGAAAAAGGCACACACAAAAAATGTTTTTTTTTTTTTTACAATGTTCTCTTTTATACTTTTTTATTTTCTAATCACGAGATCCTGTATGTTAACTATTGCGTTTTCAATAAAGTAGAAGAAAACTTCAGGGTACTGTAAATTCCGGTTAAATATTTCGGTGCAACCATAGACTGTATATCTTTCTGGATGTAGCATCCAGTTCGGCAAAGTGATACAAATGCGGAAGTGCCTTAAACCTGCATTCTATCTGAATTCCAGCTGGGCGCGACACGTACAGTTGCAAAAAGAGGTTGTTTTCTGTAGTCTATGAGAAAATGAGAAACTTCTCACTTGGATTTATCTTCATTATGAGATTTTCGGTCTCAATCGCGTGACTTTAAAATTGGCGATAAAGCAGGTGTTTTAGGTTGTGGCTATGTAGTGACTGTGACACTTGGTCACTTAATAATGATGCTTTGTACAGTGTTTGGTTGTACAAGACACTCAAAGGTTTCGGCAGTTCAGAATTTAGACTTTGCTGAACTGATTGATCAATCTTGATCAGTTTACTTTAGTTTAAATTCAAATATGGTCTTCCAGGTAATGAAACTCCCAGGGGGAGGGTTACCAACCCCTGTTCTAAGCTATTTGCTTATGTTTTGATACAGTGAACCGATGTGTATAAGTCTCCTTTATCCCTGATCTGTACTGCCCATCTGACTTTTAGTCTCAAGTCAGTTGAAGCCAGCAGTTGGACTTCAGTAGCAAGACGTCATCATGAGATTATCGCCATACAACTTCATTTGAACATGGCTCAAAGGCATTTTTAGTCTTCAATGCTCTATGAGCCATATAATAAGACAGCAATGAATCTCTACTTTATGTGCTGCTGAGCACAGTTGAAATCTTTGCATTAACAATTATAATCAATTAATAATAATGCAAAGGATCACTTTGTCATGCGGTCATGAACTTTACTGGCTTGCTTTAATACAGGTGTGAACAACAAAAAACAAAACTAGAGCCTTCTCTCAAAAACATTTGTTTATTATTATCATGCATTGGGTAATGAAGCAATGGCTGTTACATGTGTGATACTTAATGGCTTTTACACAGTAAGTGCCTTAAGTATTGGGACAGTTAAGCCATAATTGCTATTTTTACTGTACATTTAAGACATGTGAAAATACAATTCAAAGATGAATTTGAAGCAATTGTACAGACTCTCACCTTTAAAGTACCACTTTATTTGGACTTGTTAGGTGAAGGAGAGGCATTTTTCTAAATGTGTATGGAGAATATTTTACCCACTCAAATTCAGACATTAGCATGGCCTGCTGTCTCGCCAAACATAGATCATCTCAAAGCTGGTATAATAGTAATTAATAAATTTTCCAAGAAAACATATTTTGTTATAAAACCATTGGTTAAACTGACTTTGAGTTCAGTGACTCACTGTATTTCCTATCACCCCATTCCCAGGTCTCATACAGTACACTCATAATATTGCAGGTTTAATGAGGTCTTGGATCTAAGGCATGCTTATTCTAATGAGTCTGGTGTCCTGTTGATCCTAGGAGTGTCACGTTGCTCCTTAGGTGGGTGAATGGAGAGACAGGCGCGAAGGAGATGCTATGACAAAACGTGATTTATTCAATAAATTTTGATACCAAACAAAAACTGCCATGAGGGGCTAAATTGAGAATATACCTAAATATACACTTGACGACGTGATACCACAGGGAGAACATGCAACAGGATACATTAACCGACAAGACACAGGGAGGAACACAAGGGCTAAATACTAAATCAAACGAAGGCTAACATGACACACCTGGGAACACTAATCAACAAGAACAGGGATCTATTGGATAAAGGAAATCAAACCATGACGTAACTGAAAGACCAACAACAGAAAGCAATACTCGAAACAAACACAAGGGGGAACCAAACCACAACACATGAGGGAGCAAGGGAGGAAACACAAGGAATAAACCAAATAATAGTCCCAACGCCGGTCCACCCTGGACCTGACGTTACAGAACCCCCTCCCTACGCCCAAAACACCGGGGTGGGCAAGAAAAAGGGCCCATGGACAGGAGAGACAGAGGGCGGCCCAGGGTCAGGAGTGACAGAGGGCGGCCCGGGGTCAGGAGGGACATGGGGCGGCCCGGGGTCAGGAGGGACAGGGGGCGGCCCGGGGTCAGGAGAGACAGGGGGCGGCCCGGGGTCAGGAGGGACAGGGGGTGGCCCAGGGTCAGGAGGGACAGGGGGTGGCCCGGGGTCAGGAGGTACAGGGGCGGCCCGGGGCTAGGCAGTTCAGGCGGCCAGGGGCTAGGCAGTTCAGGCGGCCAGGGGCTAGGCAGTACAGGCGGCCAGGGGAAAGGCAGTTCAGGCGGCCAGGGGAAAGGCAGTTCAGGCGGCCAGGGGAAAGGCAGTTCAGGCGGCCAGGGGAAAGGCAAGACAGTGGGTCCTGGCAGCAGGGTGACCGGGAGCCCTGGCCCAAGCAGAGGGTCTGGGAGCCCTGACTCAAGCAGGGGGTCTTGGAGCCCTGACTCAAGCAGGGCGTCTTGGAGCCCTGACTCAAGCAGGGGGTCTTGGAGCCCTGACTCAAGCAGGGGGTCTTGGAGCCCTGACTCAAGCAGGGGGTCTGGGAGGGTCGGCGGTGGCGTCAGCGACGGGGGTCCGGAAAACGGCAGCGGCTGGGACGGGGGTCCGGACGACAGCGGCGGCTGGGACGGGGGTCTGGACGACAGCGGCGGCTGAGTAGAGTGTCCGGAGGACAACCCCGCAAATTGTGGCGACAGGGGTTCTGGGAGTCCTGGTGGCAGGGGGCCTAGGAGGTCCAGTGGCGGCTGAGTAGGGGGGCCGGACTCCTCCCAGGAGGCGTCGTCCTCAAATCCCGGCGGCGGAGGGAGGAGTAGGACCTCCAGGTCCGTGGCCAGGAGGGGCTCATGCGTGGGTGATGCTGAGCAGGCGGCCGGAGGCTCAGGCGGTGAAGGCTGGGGGCAGACTGCTGCCGGAGGCTCTGGCTCAGAGGGCGCGGACACGCTTATGAGAGCTGGCATCTCCTGCCCTTGCTCTCATAATCGGGGAGGTCGGCCATCTTGTGGTGGTCGGCCATCTTGTGGTGGTCGGCCATTTTGTGGTGGTCGGCCATCTTGTGGTGGTGGGCCATCTTGTGAAGGGGAACCCTAACCTTCTGACAAGGAGCCCTACAATGGGGACTACCACCCTGGACCACAGGGCTAGGGGCCTTCACAGGTGACCTAGGGGCAACTACTTTTGCCCTGGGGGCATCTACTCTTGCCCTGGGGGCGTCTACTCTTGCCCTGGGGGCAACTACATGAGCCCTGGGGGCAACTACATGAGCCCTGGGGGCAGGAACTGGGGCCCTAGGGGCAGAAACCGGAGGCCTAGGGGCAGCTACTGGAGGCCTAGGGGCAACAACTGGGGCCCTAGGGGCAATAACTGGGAGCCTAGGGGCAACTACAGTAACACTAGAGGCAGAAACTGCAGCCCTAGGGGGTCTAGCCTGAGAGCTGGAGGAATAGCCGGCCTGGGAGCCGGAGAAGGAACTAGCCTGTGTGCTACCAGAATTCAGTGAGCAGGGAGAGCTAGCGGGGTTGGGGAAGCTACCGGGGAAGTAGGAAACCCTACCGGAGGGAATAGAGGCCATCCGGGGCTGTGGTAGAGGCAGTTGGGGTGGTGTCCGCCTAATGGCTCTTCCAATCCACTCGGGGGGTTTTCCCACTCCTTCTCCTCGCCGTCCCAAGCCTCCCGGTCCTCTTCCTCCTCCCACAAGTGAAACTCCTCTTCACCCTTATCCGCATCCTCCAGCCAGCTACTGCCAAAACAGGCTACTCCCTCGGTGTCGTCTTCCACGTCTTCAGGGGAGTAGCCAATAGCCCAAGCCTGCTCGCAGATCTGCCGGTTAAGTCGGTGGAGATCTCCGCCGACGTATCCCGCTCTGGGAGGGAGAGGAAGGCTCTCCCTGGGGTTGCGGTAACTCCTTCGCTGTCTCATCGTTGTAGGTCGGTTAATCTGTCACGTTGCTCCTTAGGTGGGTGAATGGAGAGACAGGCGCGAAGGAGATGCTATGACAAAACGCAATTTATTCAAGAAATACTGATACCAAACAAAAACTGCCACGAGGGGCTAAACTGAGAATATACCTAAATATACACTTGCCAACGTGACACCACAGGGAGAACATGCAACAGGATAGATTAACCGACAAGACACAGGGAGGAACACAAGGGCTACTAGGGATACTAAATCAAACGAAGGCTAACACGACACACCTGGGAACCCTAATCAACAAGAACAGGGATCTATTGGATAAAGGAAACCAAACCATGACGTAACTGAAAGACCAACAACAGAAAGCAATACTCGAAACAAACACAAGGGAGAACCAAAACACAACACATGAGGGAGCAAGGAAGGAAACACAAGGAATAAACCAAATAATAGTCCCAATGCCGGTCCACCCTGGACCTGACGTTACAAGGAGGACCTGAATCCTCTGACTATTCTAGCCTTTGCTTGAATTCTTCAGTTAAATGACCTGTCACTCCATCTCCGGCATTGACATTTATTTGGGTTTTGTTATTCTTCCTTAAAGTGCCCCCCAACCTCAACGTAAAATATTTGTCTTTAAGCTGCTCACTTTAGCATTAAGCAGATCATAAGGCCATATTGTGCATCAGTAAACATACAGTGTCTGTAATGCCAGATGAGAATATGTGGGCTGGATCTTTCTACAGACTCTAGATCAGCAACAAAATTGAGCTCAGCCTAACCTTTCTGCTGAACCGGCCAAATAATCAACATTGTCATAACAGCTGGATATTGTACTGTAACAATCAATTTATTTAATTTACTAAAAGTCACTTCATCTAATGTTGGACAATTTTTTTGTTGTTGACACATGCAAAGTTATTAATACAGAGCAGAAGATTCTGCAGAAGACAGGCTGCAGGCATATGACAAAGAAAGACAATAGAGAATAGTTCATTTTAATTGAAATTCAACTCCCTGAACAAATGCCAAGTTCTGTAAGACACAGTGGTACAAAAAGAAGTCTGTAGCATTCAAGTGGACCATCATATTTATGCAGAACAATGCTCAATCATGTGTCCAAAAACCTTTTTTTAGGTATTGTTTATTATTTTACTTTTACAGGACATAGGAAGCAGACACAAGGGAGACAGGCATGTAGACAGAAAGTTAACAGTTTACAAATGCTGAAAAACCTGTATTTCTAGACATTTAAAAATCAGAAAAATAGATGAATACATGACAATGATTCCCTACAATATGGAATGCTCTGTTACACACAAAAGTACAGCCTAAAATTCAAACAGTAATTGATTTCAACGACAGACCGACTGGTGATGATTCACAAACCCTGTGGATGCAAAAAGTCACGTCCTCCTTGGCATTCTTGTTCAAATGGTTAGAGTTTAGTCTAAAGTTTGCCGGTTTGATTCCTGACTGTGCTAAATGTTGTTGTGTCCTCGAGCAAGGCACTTTACTTGTTGCTCCAGTGGGATGTCCCCGTATTTCAGTGGCGGGCCGTGCATTTTATACCTAGGCCTTCAATATCTTCCCGAAATTAAAACGCATTATAATAATCTCACAATGACATTCTAGGGCTTTTGTATATATTATACAAAATATAAATAGGCCACATCGTATTTCCTTTAAGTTATATTTCTTAACGTTAGTATGTCAGAACACAGAAATACCACTATTTTGTTCACCCAGATGTTTTGCAAACTACTGACATTTGTCTTTCCTCCCTGAAGGTGGCTTTCAGAGGCTAGATCTGGGGCGTTCCTCATGCCGTTTCCTGCAGTTATACTATGCACGGAATAGCCTAATAACTTGCATCCTTCGTTTTTTCCTGTACTTAAATGTGCGCATTTCCTTTAGGATTCTAATATTTTTTACCTATAATTTTACAAATATTTGGCTACATGAAATTAGCAATGAGAAAAACAATATCACATTTCGCTATTTGAACTCTACTGGACAACTGCTGAGAAAAATAGTTTTTCAATAGCTAACTTGTGGCTCCGTCTTTGGAATGATTATACATTTTAGGCGCATTTAAATCACGTTTCTTTCTTTTTTAAATAGCAATAAAGACAGTTTTACAGCTTTAAGCATTGTCTCTGAATGACGAAGTAGACTGTCGTTATCATCAATTTGAAATATACCGGTATGCATAGGGCTGAACATTTCCATTGAAACATTTACGTGAATCAGATTTACAAGTATGGCCGTCTATGGATAATCTGTCAAGCACATCATAACGCTCTTAAATGTGGAGGAAGTATCTACTTGGAGTATCGGGCCTTTTACACAAGTACAAGTACGAGTACTTATGCCCACTATCGGGCCAATACAAGTACTGGTATCGCCCATCCCGAAGGCCCTGCTAGTAAAAATATATAAAAATCCATCAAACTCACCAAAGCTGCTCATTTGAAAACGAAGTCCGTCCTCCTTTCTCTTTTAAAAAGACTTGACGCGGTTGTACAGCACATCTTTGCGTTAAGTTCCAATAAAAGATCTTGCCCAGTGCTGAGAGTGGATCCTGCCCAGTCCTATATTCGACACCAAAGCTACTTCTTCACCTCCATCTGCCATTCTGCTAAAAGTAAAACATCTAACAATCTAAAAATTCAAAGTTTAAAGAAATCGGAAAAGGGTGTAAGCTAAGCTAGATCTTGTTCGGATGGCAAACTTTTTTTAAACATTTTTTTGTTGAACTACCACTCCTATCAGCAACAGAAACGATTCTGACGTAAGGCTAGGCCGGCAGAAACGCTTTACTTGGTCAAAGAACACACCCAACATGGTAAAGTCGAAATCTGATTGGTTAAAAATATGACAATCAACAACATTGTCCTGATGGGCTTCAACAGCAGACGGTATCCACTCAGAATTCTGAATGCCCTAGTCTACCCGGAAACAACACAGATGAAAAAATTGACAAAAGCTTTCATTTATATGAGCTGCGCTGAAAGCAAGGCAACGGAAAAGAGCGTGTTGTAGCAATGAAATTACCTTATAGAATAATTTAAATGAACTTTGTAAAATATATATATTGTTAATGAAAAAATATATTCAAGAATAATATATGTTAAAAATATATTCTGACTATCTTTGGGCCTGCAGAGAAGGCTTTGCAGGCCCTGATGGCCCACCACTGCCGTATTTACTGTAAGTCGCTTTGTATAAGAGCGTCTGCTAAATGATTTGCGCTATATATGCAGGACAGCTGAAATCCCAAAACAGCTTTCTGCTGGCTTTTCTATAGTCATAATTGATACCATCAATTTAGCATTGATACCATTGTAGCATTGACAATAGAGCTTGAATCCAGTCTTTAATGCCTCACTGAGATATGATTTGGTTCCACCACAAGTTTTTATCCAAATTATAAATGGTTTTCTTGAACTTACAGCAATATTGTGAGTTGCAACAGTGAATGTGGAGGAATGTCATTGACTAAGAAATGACCAGGAAACATTTTGCCTGTGGTGGTTTATTCTGTCCTATTTTAGAGGCATTGAAATATGAAATGGCTTTTTTGAACTATTCATTTGGACTCAGTTAGCTTCATAATATTTGTATTCTTTGATGTTTGTTTCAAAAAGTTGAACACAGAAAAAGCTTTATCCTCAAGATACCTGGGGAAGAGTTAAAAGTTGAAATAACTTAAGTATCAGAATCTGATTTACAAGATTACATTTTCTTATTGATATGTATCATGGTCCTCATTTAATAAATCATGAAAATATACAACTCCTTCTGTCTCCCCAACGTTGGTAGATTTTATGTTTGTCATCATGAAACTATACACCTCGCGTCGCTCTCCAGCCTAGAACTCGTCGCTCTATGGGCGTTTCGTGGGAAATGTCAATCACTTGAGTATTGGTCTTCCGTATAATTGACTTAAATAAAAACACATTTTCATTCATTTATTTTTTTATGTGTTTCTCATTTCTTAAGAAGCTAAATGGCTATTAATTATGTTCGACGTAGTTTAGCTGGTACACTTGGCGTGATGTTTCCTGATTGGTTGACGCTTCGTCGCTTCAGCCAAAAAGTTAAACTATTTTCAACTTTTTTCACGCCCTCTCATCGCCTCCTCTGCTTCTTACGCGTCGCTTCACATGCACTGCTCTTGCTCACCGCTTGGCGTCTCCCAATTCGTCTTGTACCATAGAGAATACATTGAGACTCGTCGCCCTGACACCCACTAAAAATGGCAGGTGTGAACGCAAGGTCAATTCAGCCATGAACGAGCGTCTATTTCGCTTCAAACACTCACTTTATTTGCGCGTCCTATTCGCTTTGGACACGCAAGTGTATTCAAATTGTCCAAGCGTCCAACTAGCCGCGATAAAAGCAAATTTCACGCTCAATTTGCGTTTGGTCTGAACGCAGCATTACGGTTCACTGACATACAGAAGTGGGTTGACAATTCAAGTTCGACATAGCCATGGAATATTATTTATGATGGAGCAAGACATGGCAGCAGAATCGGAGGATGGAGAAACAACTAATTACCCAGGGCCTTTTGTCCTAGTTCATGTCTCTCACGGAAACCACAAGTAAAGCCTGACAGTCTGAGATATTTGAGCATTATGTGTAATAAAACAATACTCTTTGAAATCATAATTGTATTGCATTGTTTTAAATAGAAAATATTTTACTTAATACATTCCTCAGACACTTATTCAGTTATTTATAATACATTGTTAAAAAAAACAATCAAAGTAGTTTTAATGTAGCTAGCTACTTTTTGATAGTAACTTGTAGTGTAGCTAACTACTTTTCAAAAAGGGTAGCTTGACTGTAGTTTAACTACAATAACGTACAACTAGCTTGTAGCTTGTTAATGTAACGATCCCCTTCCCCCACCGGACTGGATCTGGACTGGACTCTTGGGACATTTTCTGTTGACTGTCATTCTAGGTTTCCTATGAGTTCATGTATAGTCTGTTTGTGTTTTGGTTTCTTTGGTCTCTACTGCCCTCTTGTGTTCTTGTACTGTCATCGGCCTTATGTTTTGGTAGTTGATGTCTAGGCCATTAGTCACAGCTGTATCTCGTTTTAGTGATGTCTTGCCTTATTTAAACCCCAGTGTTTCATGGTCCTTTGCTGGCTCATTAACAAGCTCTGGCTTGCCAAACTTCTTGCTCCTGTCTGATTTGTCCTGTAAGTACCGGTGGTTAAGCTTTATAACTGTATTTATATCATTTGCTTAGTCTGTTTGGTTTCTAGTCCTGGTTATATCTTTAGTTCCTTTGTTTTTTAAATCAAGAGTTTGTTTTCTGCCCTGCGTTGTGTTCTGTTATAGTTTTCCTAAGTATAGGCGCTTTTCCTAGTTTTGGTTTTCCTTTCTTATTCCTTTGGCTTAAATAAATAATATAATATATATATTCTTGAGAAGACCCAGTGTTCTTTGTCTATGCCCTGAGGTCAGTCCTTACAGAATGAGCCAGCCTAACTTAACAAAAACCAAGTGTGAGCCGTCTTACAGTGGCTGGGCCCCGGAGGACATGCCGTGGGACCTTTATGGGGCCTCGTATGAGGACTTTTGTGCGGAGCAACTGGCAATGGATGGAGACTATGTATTGCCACAAATAATATTTGAGGCTCCTGCCTTTTCTGAAGCTTATAAGAGGGTACCCAATCCCTGTTTCAAGATAGCGGCTTCCAGCCCCAGTCCAAAGATGGCTGCTTCCAGCCCCAGTCCAAAGATGGCTGCTTCCAGCTCCAGTCCAAAGATGGCTGCTTCCAGCCCCAGTCCAAAGATGGCTGCTTCCAGCCCCAGTCCAAAGATGGCTGCTTTCAGCCCCAGTCCAAAGATGGCTGCTTCCAGCCCCAGTCCAAAGATTGCTGCTTCCTGTCCCAGTCCGAAGATGGGCTCCCTTCCTCCAGAGCCATCGGCGCCCACCTCACTGCCCCTTCCAGAAATTTGGGCCATCGTGAAAAGGGACCCGAAGGTAAAAGAGGATTATCAGGAGTGGATGGCCCTAGGCAAATGTTCAACTGGCGAATATCCAGAGCTGGTGAGACAGTTCTGTTCCTGGCAATCGGGGTTTGGGTCCCTCCATAGGGAAGCAGAGGGGTACTTGTTGAACCGAGTGCTCACGCGATCCCCTCAACTCGTGGCCCGCCTAGAAGCGGCCTTAAAACAGAAATCCTCCCCGTCTCCATCTCCATTCATGGCCCTTCAGTGTCCGGGTAGGACCCTGATGGAGAAG
>JACXGM010031425.1:0-12967 GCA_016801145.1 Umbra pygmaea
CAACCAGTGGTAATAATAGGAGACTGCATCTTTTAAACAGTCTGGCTACCAACTAAACCTATAGAGGGCAGCATAGTCCTTACAAAGTAAACTTCCACTAATGAAAAAGATTACAATCTGTTTTAACAAACTCGATTTCTTTCTTTCTCTCCCCACTTCCTCTCTCCCTCTCTCTTTGCTGCTCTTTCTCTCCCCACTTCCTCTCTCCCTCTCTCTTTGCTGCTCTTTCTCTCCCCACTTCCTCTCTCCCTCTCTCTTTGCTGCTCTTTCCCTCCTCACATTCGCCCTTCTCTACCCAGTTCTCTCTTGCCATAGGAAATGTTCTGCTCTGCAGGGACTAGCTGATTGATTCTGACATTTCCACAGCCTGATCATTGATAATTTCCTCCTGTCCTGAATATGAATGTGTGTAAAGGTCTTTCTGAGCAGCTGAATTTGACTGTGTAGAAGTGTGTGTGCACAGTATGTGCATGTGCCTGACATACAAACATGACAACACTGTGACACATGAGCACTAATAGTATGCATGTGAACGCCACACACACCAACACACACCTAACTCAGCAGAAGCAATAGCAAACAGTCTGTTAGTCTGTCACTGTAAATCCCAAGGGAAATCAGGTATATAGTCACACTGTAAACAAACTTTCAAAAGGAAAGCAATGAAATGGCTAGGCTACTGTACATACAATATACTGTAGCTTAGAATATATATAAACAGTCATTTAAAAATGGTAACAATCGTTGGGAGACTGAGGCACAAAGAATCAACTAAGTATCTTAAATTAGATACCACTCACCAAGAATGCATTGTGATAATGCTAGTTTTTAAATGCATAAATTCATACATTTTGGTTTTATTGACACGTTTACTTTCAGGACAAATGGTATCGTTGCCTTTTGTAATGTCTAGCCTTTATAGCATTTCCTATTGTATTAATTCAATAAGCTCTACTTTCTTTCTTGAATTATCCCTGTATTTTCTCAGTAATATTACACTTATAATGACATTGTAATATTTAACACTTTCTGGAAAATTAGCACTCAATATTCTATTGAATAAATATAGGTCAATATTACATGGCCTAAATGATCTAATGTACTGTATAATGTATTTTCACCCACTGCCAAACATTTAATGCTGGATAGGAGAGAAGCCTACATGTTTATCAATTCAGCACTGTGATTGACAGAGATCCATGTTAGAACTGAAGGGAGATGTGCTAAAATAATAAAAGTAAAATTGTTAAAGGATCATTCCAGACCCCTAAACTCCCCTACATCATTGTGCTGGTCATATTTCCAACATGTCAGACTCTGAAAATAACTTCTAATATGTGTTGTACTGCCATCAACGACCACCACAAGTGAATAGAAATGTTGCTAGTGATGTCACTGGCTGAGTGCACATTCAGGGGATGTGTTCGGTTGACTTCCAGGGCCCGTATTTATCAAGCTTCTCAAAGTGCCATTTTAGTCTAAAGTGCTGCGAATTCACAAAATGTACTCCTACTCTAAAACTTAAGTATAAAAGCAAGTTATCAAATTTCTTAAAGCTAAGAATCACTCTTACTTTCCCAGTTATTTAAGACCGCTCTAGAGGTCTCAAGTGGTTAGGAGTTACCAGTAGGGGCTTGTGATGGCACTAAGGAGACGTGCGCAAATTTTTCAGGAGAGCAAGAATGTTTTTGAATTGTTTGACGATGCACAGTTAATTAAACAGTGTTGTTTGGACAGAGCAAGCATAATCTTCGTCAGCGACTGAGTGAGGGACGTCATTTCACCAGTGACTTTATGCACCAATGCATTTTCAGATGAATTGAAGGTGGTGATGATGCTTGTTTCCTTGCAACAGGAAAAATGCAGCCAAAAATGCTGATGATTTGGGCCATCACAACCATCAATAAGCTGAATTGTAATGGAAACAATTATGGCACTTACAGCTCCACACATTGTCATGCGTTTTATTGACTTCCCAACAACACACCCTGCATAATCCAACAGAAGCAAACACAATTCATGCAAATAGCGGTCTTCCCAAGAGTAGTAGGCGCAATGGATGGCACACAAATAAAGACCATTGCTCCCAGTGTAAACGAGAACATTTATATGAACAGAGAAATCTACCACAGCATCAACACACAATATGGGTATGCTGCATACATTTTTGTTTAGGTAACCAAATGGCCTGGGTCTACCCATGATGCGCGGAAAGGCACTTTCTGCCACCGGGGTGTCATCTAATAGGAGATAAAGGATACTCTTTACGACAGAGCCTGCTCACCTCTTTCCATATGCCACTGACAGAAGCACAAATAAACTACAACAGGTAGCCTATTTTGTAAGCTATTTATACACAATTGTTTCATAGTTTATTAATAGAACACTGTATCCTAATATAGGCGATAAATATGGTTTCACTTTCGTATCCCTTCACAGGGCTCATCGTATCACAAGAAGGGTGGTGGAGAGGGATCGACCAGTGGAAGCTTAGATTCCACATTCTACACTCAGAAATTCAACTAATTCAGCAAGCATTAGTAATTTCTTTTTCCCTCCAGTTAAGTTTTCTTTTGGGATCCATGGTGGCTATGATTACATCATTAACTCTAGGCTATAAAGGCAGGTCAGTTAACAGCACACCAGTTTGAAATTTATCATTGAAAAATTTGTGGAAAAGGTGTTGGAAACTATAATTTCCAATGTGTATATCATAATGGATTCTCTTGAAAATTCTTTATTGTCAAATGTGTGTTGAATGGTAACTCCTTTTAGGAATGTCACCATTCAATGTGAGTTTATATGAGCATATTCTTAAGTACATCTATTCAGTGATTAGTCCTTGCCTATGTCGTCATCCAAAATCCCGTTTGTGGCACAGCAAAATGTTGTGAATCAGCTCTAAGATTGACACTTGAAATTTAGTCCTACACTTCACTTAAATTAGGACTAAGATGCTTGATAATTAACTTTTAAGTTTTTGTTTACTTTTAAGTCAAACTTAGCAGTGTTCTTATAAGTAATTCTGAGATAAATTTGATAAATTTTTGTCTGATCTTTATTTGTCCCACCCCTGAATCGAGTTGATTGGAGAATAAAACTTCCCCAATGAGTTTGTGAATACTACGTATCGCATTCTTCCATTAAATAGCTATGTAGCTAAATACACAGATTTTTTTCCTACAATTTATTTTCTAAATTGACTAGTGCAAATGACAAAATACCTGAAAAGCTGGATGATTTAGATTTTTTTTTCATTTTCTTCCCTTCCCAGTTCCGACTAACCCTGCCTTCAGGAGCTACGCAACTCCTTGGACAGATCTGTGGGATGGCGAGTGGCGCGTGCATGGTTCAACCAACCACATGTCGCCCAGCCGTCAATTCTTTTCGCACTGCTCATCCAACAAGGAACCATTTAGCCAGATAATGATCAGGATTATTACGTTCATCAACTACACTTCCATGATTGAATTTACAGGCGCCCAATCTGGACACAAGGAGTCACTAAAGAATGACGTAGCAGGATAGATAATCTGACTTACCTAACCCAAATCCTGGGCAGCGTTATGCCAATTTTCGCTGCCTCATGGAGGAGGTCCTGGAAAGTCAGAGAACCCATAGTCAGGCTCGAACGACTGACTATCTTGACGTAGACAGTTACTTAGCCCACTATGCCATGCTGACCTCTATGTACGATTTCAACTATGATCAAGTTTTACTGAATGGTAGTATCCAACCATACATGTTTAAGCCAGAATACTGTGAAATACAAATACGGCAAAGGCAGGAAGGTTATTGGGTGTGACATTCTTGGTGCAATGGCGCCACACCTTGGCCTTTTCAAGATATGTCACTTTCAATTATTCCTGCACCTGTATTGACTTGGTAATCAGACAGCTGGAAACTATTAGGATTATTAGTTTGTGTATATAAGACCAGTGGTTTGTGATTGGTTGTGAAGTATTTTTTCATGTGATTCCATGTTGTTCCTGTGAGTTAAGTTTATACTTTATTTACGTTTTGCCCCTTGTGGCTTCTTGATTTTTGTATGAGTGTTTTCGGCATTAAAATACTGTTTGTTTTCTATTACTCCTCGCATTCGTGGAGTATGAACTGGCACGGGAGCTAGGAGTTTCATTGAGAGGTACAACATTATCTGTGCTGCTATCGACAACATCCGGGAGCCAGAGGGCTGTCCCCGCTACCCCACTAACATCGGGGTAGTAGAAGAGGGTTATAGTCCCTTTGGCTTCCCATACCATGTGTTGAGTAGGCATGGGGGTGATCTCCAGATTGCGAACCCTAGTTTGGTTATGTAAGTTGACCTTTGGGACCCTCCTTAACCTGGACCACTGCTACCTCAGCTTTCCCAGCAGCTGCCCTGGTGGACCTACATCCCCTTCTGCATACCAGCTCTATCTGCTCCGCTCCTCTCCCCTTTGCCAACAGCTACGTTCTCCGAGCCTGTGTCTGTAGTATCTTCCTCTGCATTAGAGGCAGTAGCTCCACCCTCCGTGATGGTTCCGGAGGGGATGCTCATCACGACAATGACGGAGGCCCTGCCCACTACTAAGCCCATGCCATAGGACCAGCATGCTGTGCCTCTTCCAGGGGACCAGAACCCTGTACCTGAGGAGGGGGTGAAGCCCCATACTCCCTTATCCTGCGTTGGCCGCACCACAGCCCTCATGGGTGCTGACCACACTGCAGCCTTCGGCCAACTCTGGCCCCTGTTCACGCCACCGATGCACTGACTGCAGCAGCAAAGACCACCAGGGATCCACCAGTGTCATCAACGGAGACTACCGGGTGTCTGACAATTGCAGCGGTAGAGACCACAGGGGTCATCCACCGCCAGCAGCTGCAGCAAAGTTCACCGGGATTCCACCACCAGCTGCCGCTGCAGAAACCACTGGGGTCTTCCCCCGGCGGCGGCAACAGAGCCCATCAGGCTTACCAGCCCAACTAGAGCCTACTGCCACACTCCTACTAGCAGTGTCGGCCGCGTCGTCCCGGTACCAGCTGCAGCGCCTGCTAAGTCTGCAGTGCCCCTACAGCTGGAATCGGCTGCCACGTCCCCTCGACCACTGCATGTAGTGCCTCTCCCCTGACCTTTGGCCCTGTATCCTCCATGTAGCCACGCTTGATTTGTCCATCCTCCCGAAGGGGGGCTTCTGCAGGGAGATCCCTTAATTGGGGACGCCAGGCTCACAATACGTTCGGGACCGCAGTGAATGGAACGGTGTGTAGCGCATCAAACCCATGGTGTGATACCGTTCCGTTTCCCCCAGTCCGTACGGTAATGCGAGCCCGGTGTCCGCAATTAAAATCCATTCACTCCGGTCCCAAACGGAATAAAGATCCACAACTGCAGCTGAGTGGCCACCAGTGAAGATTTTGTTGAGCCTTGGAAGAACTCGCACTGGTGTTTGTGGAAACTACCCAGCACTGACAGCAGAGACAGAAAGTGTTTGTGGTAAAGTGTGGGACAGGGCTAAATTTTTGCTTTCAACCATCTCTAGCCAAGAAGATTTCAGCGAGATTAGAGTATTTGTGATCACTCACCTTACATCAGGTACCATAGAGCCCACCAAGCTTGCCTGTGACAAGATGGCCACCGGTGATGACATTAGAGACTCCGCCTTAAGTCATCTAGCCTTTATTATGGATATCTATGCTTATTACGCTCTAGAAGCTACTCGCTAAGGGGCAGGCACTAGTTTTGGTTTGAATTCTGGACCTTGTCGATTAATAGTAGAAATTACTGTTTGCATTTATATAAACATATAAATTCATTAATTTAGGCTTTTTCAAGGTTATGTTGCATTAGTCCATTTGGTATACAATTATATTTACTTGAAATATAATTGTATAATTGTATTCAATATGCTGTATTCAATATGCTTTATTGGCATGAATGTTTAATTTAAAAAATGTTGTCAACATGTTTCACAGCAAAATCACAGTTTACCTTTTGAAACTGACATAAGAATTAATGCATTAACATTAGCTTTTAGTGGTTTTATTTCTCTCTCAATTCAATTCAATTAAATTTTTACTTTATTGGCATTACAAGTCAAGTCAAGTCAATTTTATTTATCCCACTAGGGGAACTTTGGTTACGGGTATTAAAAACACATACAATCTATCATAAATACTACTTAAAAACAGCATACTGTCAGGGTTTATAGGAACAGGAGGCAGGGGTGTCTTTACCAGAACTGAGAGTTTATTTGGAGCACATAAAGAACTGGACAAAAACAATGAACCACACTGAACAAACAAACACACAGAACTAAATACCACACTAATGAGGGGAGGGTGTGCAGGTGTGGACCAAACAACAGAACTGATAGGCTAACCAAAACATGTGAAGGGATCATGTGACACAAAGAGCGGGAAACAAATCCAAAACAAAACACATGGGGGAGAAACCACCCTGAAGTGACACATAGAACAAGGATAGATACTATGGGCATTGTGACACATACCTGAAAGGACACAGACACAACAATACAATACAATGCAGTACAATGATAACTTCACGTTGAAACCCAGTACAATAAGTTCCTCAATAAAAAAATTGCTTAGTGCATTAATTTCTGCACATTTAGCCTCCCAATAGCAAAGCGAACAAAAGAGCCCTTAAGTCTCTTCGTTCTATGGGTAGAAACTCCTACCTGAAGGCTAGAGCTCAAACTCCTCCTTCAGGGGATGGTCAGTGCAGGCCAAGATGGCCTGGGTCTACCTTACAACCTGCCTAAATTAGAAATCGGAGAGCTGAATTTGGTTCACCCCAATGGCAACTCTGACAAGCTGATCAAGCCTGTTCTTAATAGCCAGATTTAAATTCCCAAACCACACCACAATGCAAAAGGTATGCAATGAATAAAAGTTCTATAAAAAAAGTGTCATAATTTTGGTGCAGATCTTGAAAAAGAGTTTTAAAATAACTTTTGTCTTAGAAATGGCATCTGTATTGGTCTGAAAGAACACAGCCCATTATCAAACACAGTACACAAATATATATAATTCTCAACCAAATCAATCTCAATTCCCTCAATAGTTGTGAGTTTGGGAATAAGCACTTGAAGTCAATAATCATATCCTTGGTCTTTGACACATTCAGTTCAAGGTAAAACCCCTTTCACCATTACACAAAGTCATTGGCAACCAGCCCATGATCCAGATACCCTCCCTTCAGCAAGCTGACTATGCCCGTGTCATCTGCAAACTTTATGTTATGTCTATTCTCAAACTTACTCTGTCAGCTATTTGTGTAGAGAACATAAAGAAGGGGAGAGAGTACACAACCTTGCGGTGAGCCAGTGGATGAATGGAACTTGTGAGCCAGGGGATGAATGGAACTCCGACACACTGTGATCTTTCTGTCATAAAGTCTAAGATCCATCCAATTATATTCATATTGAGATTGAAGTTTTTCTACAAGCAAGTATGGTTGAATAGTGTTAAAATCAGAGGAAAAATCAATGAACAGAAGTCTAGCATGAGTTAGTGGGCCCTCAATGTAAGATACAAGCAGTTCACCAGCATCAGGGTGGCATTCTCAACACCCTTACCAGCTCTGTAAGCAAACTGCAGAGGATCCAGAGAACCCTGTACCTGCTGCCAAACAGCCCGTCTCGCCACCTTCTCAAAAACTTTCATAAGTAAAGATTTAAACGTGCAATATGTAATTTTTGGCCGCCAGGGGGCTCTCAATCAAAACAATAGCAAAAGATGTACTTGGGTGACGTCGGGAGGTTGCGTGGGATCATGGGTTTTGTTATCGTCGTCAATGACAACCTTCCAATCTAGCGTCTCCGGCAGAAAAAATGTTCACTGACAAAGTAATATATTGTTAAAAAAATTATAACTTAATTCACGTTATGTTTGGCGGCTCCCTGGATCTTATAACAACTACAGTAGTCACAGGTTATATGATGCCATTTACGGGCGACAAAATGAAACGTCCCGTGTCTTCGAATTATATTACAAATTTCTCTGGATTTGAAAGTTAGTGGAAACATTTAGGATAATGTAAGTACACAACTAAGAAATATATATGATATATGTATAGTGATGTTTTCTTTTAATGCAAAGTATGTATTTTGTTATTGTTTTGATTGATATTACATATTGTACCTTTAAATGGTACTGGTCTAAAGTCATTTAAGGACTTTGGTTTTGTACACTTCGCCACAGGGAAAATAATTGAGTGTTTTCCAGATTTCCAGAATCTTTTGTAAATCCAGAGGTTTCATAAAAATAATATGATAAACATTGCAGAGCTGATCAGCACAAGACTTAAACGTTCAGTAAACTTTCCGCTGCCGACCTGGCGCACGACAATATGACGTCATGGGAACGCTGTAAATATTTATACTCGCACGTGGTGCTCGCAACACTAGTTGCAGTCTTCTCCTGAACAGAGGTGTAGCAACTGAGGAAATGCTATGGACATTGCTATTTCAATGGACTAGAAGAAGTAGGAAAAGGTAAACGATGGCAGAACTGGCAGCAGCATTTACTAATGTCAACAGTGACTAAGATGATCTTAACTGTGTTGTTATGAACCACTTACTGTTTAATTATAAACCATTAACTATGAATCGTTTACTGTGCCCTCGATCTTGTCAATGTGTCCTGTTTCCGCTTTGTCGCGTCCCGCAAAAAAATAAAGAGTGGTGTGCGACCTGTGCTTGCGCGCTCTAAATCCTCTAAATCTACGTTTGACATCACATTGGCGGGCGCCAGGTCGGGAACTGCAAGTATGCTGAGGCCTTTAGGGTACTTTGCCACAAATCCCATTAGGGCCTGGACTCCTCCTTCAACGGGTGGGCCTATACAGTTTCAGGACAAAGTCGACATCAATGGTAAATGTTTGACTCGACTTAGTCATGCACCTCATCTCGTCTATCTGCTTATTAAAATCTTATTTATCAAACCTTAAATAAAAATCATTCAAACTATCCGCTAATTGACTGTCAAAATTAAAACCATCCAGACTGGCTGCCTTATTCCCCCTAAAATGACATCCAGCCATCTTTTTCATGCCATTCCAAGCAGCTCTTTATCATTTCTTCTAAACTCTGTCTCTTTCTTGTCCCTATAGGTAATCTTTGCTTTCTTAATTTCAACCCATACTTCTTTACTCTCTCACATTGGTTATGTTTCCTCTAGTAAAACCAGCTCTCATTTGACTTGTAAGATTATTCAAATGTTTTGAAACCCAGGGTTTATTGTTTGGAAAGATTTTTACTTCCTCGGTTGGGATCACAGAGTCCGTACATAACATAATACATCACATTAGTAAGTTAATTCATGTTGTCCAAGGAGTCCAGGAACACTGACCAGTCTGTACACTCGAAGCAACCCTGAAGGACAAAGGGAACTATCCTCTGTCCAAACCTTCCCCTTTCGCTTCACGTTGAAGCACAGTCTTGTGGGTTGGTAAAAGGTGTACTACATTGTGATTTGATGATCCAAGTGGTGGTCCACCAAGAGATTGATAAGCCCCCTTGAAATGGCAATGACACAAGTCAAGAATTTTACTATAATGAGTGAAGGAAGCATGAGACATACTGATAAAAAACCTGATAATGTGCCCTTTAGTTTACAATGGTTAATAACACCCAGAATAAAATTAGGGGAATCTGGAAATATAGATTGCAGTTCTTGTGTCACTTTGAATTTTACATCAGCTGCTGCTTTGCATATGCTTTAGGATGTATATAGACCACCATAAGAAATAATTGAGGGAATTCCCTCGGAAGGTAGCCGGGCATAAGCAGAACAGAGAATAACTCCATGCCAGCTATACAGACACGTTTTCTTACAGTAAAGTTGCTACACTATCTGCAATTTATATACAAAAAAAGCAACCTCCTTGAGCCTTCCTCATTACCTCACAGTCACGATCAAGTCGAATAGGAGTCTCAAAGCCATCAATTTCCAGGGAAGAATCTGTCTCCATGTTTGTTAGCCAAGTTTCCGTCACCACCATAACACAGGCTTCTCTGAATTCCTGTCAATTTTATTTCTTAAAGACTGCACATTTAATAGTATCCTAGAAGACAGAGGGATACGATTATTCCTTAATTTTTGACTGATGCAACCTTCGAACATCACCTCTTCTTCCACGTTTCCTGACATTAACTTTCCCGGGCTTATATCCTCATTTAGACATCCTGTCATGAGGCACCGCATCTGGTGTCGATACGCCAAATGACGATTTGTCCATTAAGTAATTTATTACTTGTTGATTCCATTGTAACCCCAAGAGGAGGTCCGGAGAGTACAGAATTTTGATTTTTTGGGAATGGTGAAGGCCCAAAGCGAAATTTAGATTCAAGATAGCTGCCAACAGAAAAAGGATCACTATAATCAGTGATCTTACACAACAGCAGTACGAATAAAGATTGTACGTGACAATATACATGTTGCCAAAGCTCTTTCTTATTTCTCTCTTACTCTCTTTCATTCTGTTTTTTGTACGGATCAATAGGATGTACTGTTTGGATACTGTCGGTATGGACACAGACTCCTCTGCCTGCCCAGTGTTACTTGCAGTCTTGAAAACACTTGGCCACCTAAACTCCACCACGAGAAAGCACTGATTCCCTGCTCATTAACTGAGAATGAAAGCCATGTTCACACCCTTCTGAAGTTCTGTAATATTCACAACCATATTAAAGTGTTGAGCTCTAGGGCACTGAAATGAGTCCCCTCTCAGACAATTCAGACTGAGCTTTCATGTCATCTATCTTCTTAATTGCAGTTTGAGCTTTTAAAACATTGGCTTATAACTTCACTGTGTAAATTAGAATGATAAAAAATATATATTTGATTTGGAGAGGAAAATAAATAATGGAAACTACCAGGGGGCACTGCTCTGTTTAAAATAACCTGTTTTTTATTGGAATAGCTGAAAAATTGTTTTGTTTTTTATTCTAGGGATTCTTAAGATAACCACAATTATAGTTAACAGAAGTTTTTAATTTTGAATGTGTTCATATTGAATGTATACAATGGTGCTTGTATATGAACGTTTGTGAACCCTTTAGATTTCTGCATAAATATGACCTAAAATCATCAGAAAGTCCTATAAGTAGTTAAAGAGAACCCAATTAAAGAAATGACACAAACATATTATACTTGGTCATTTATTTATTGAAGACAATGATTCATTATTAAACATGCAATGTGTAACTTATTTGAAAATTACCAAAAAAATACTAAAAGATTTTTTAGGACTAGTCAACATTACACTTAAATAATACAAAATACAGACAATAGTAGAATAGCAAAATAACATTTCCCAATATCTACAGTAACTAGAAACAAATGCATATTATGGTCAAAATAATGTGTATTTAAAAAAAAAGTGTTATTTTTCCCTGTATTATTCCTGTTTTCATTAAAAAACATATAGTCGTGGTCAAAGGCTTTGAGAATGCCACAAGTATTGGACTCCACAAAGTTTGCTGCTTCAGTGTTCTTAGATGTTTTTGTCAGTAGTTACTACAGCATAATGAAGTATGATTACATCTAAGTGTCAAAGGCTTTTATTGACAATTATAGTAGTTTATGCAAAGAGTCAATATTTACAGTGTTGACCTATTCTTTTGCAACACCTCTGCAATCCGCCCTAGCATGCTGTCAATTAACTTCTGGTTCACATTCTGACTGATGGCAGCCCATTCTTGGATGATCAATGCTTTGAGTTTGTCAGAATTCGTGTTTTTTGTTTGTCCACCCGCTTTTTCAGGATGGACCACAAGTTCTCAATGGGATTAAGGTCTGGGGTGTTTCCTGGCCATGGATCCAAAATGGTGATGTTTTGTTCTCCGAGCCACTTAGTTATCACTTTTGCCATATGGCAAGGTGCTCCATTATGTGGGAAAAGGCATTGGTCATCACCAGCCTGTTCTTGGATGGTTGGAAGAAGATGCTCTCAGAGGATGTGCTGGTACCATTCTTTATTCATGGCTTTGTTCTTAGGCAAACTTGAATGAGCCCTTGGATGAGAAGCAACCCCACACATGAATGGTCTCAGTATGCTTTACTGTTGGCATGAAACAGGACTGATGGTAGTGCTCACTTTGTCTTCTCCGAACGAGGTGTTTTCGGGATGGTTGAAAAAAAATGGAAAAGGGATTAATCAGAGAAAATGACTTTACTCCAGTCATCAGCTGTTCAATCCCTGTACCTTTTGCAGAATATCAGTCTGTCCCTGGAGAGAAGTTGCTGCTTTGCTGCCCTTGTTGACACCAGGCCTTCCTCTAAAAGTCTTCGCCTCACTGTGCATGCACTGGTGGTGCCCAGATCTCGCAGAATCAACTTTAGGAGACAGTCCAGGTGCTTGCTGGACTTTCGTGGGCGCCTTGACGCCTTCTTCACAAAAATTGAACCTCTTCTTCAAGTTCTTGATGATCTGATAAATTGTTGATTTAGGTACAATAATACAAGCAGCAATATCCAGTTTGTCATGATTCAGGCTGGGACAAGTCCTAATCAGACATTAATTAATTGATTGCCTGATTGTTGCCTTTGCAGTTTCCCGGACAATGACATAATTTCCCACCAATCACCTGTCTTGTTTTCTGTTCACAATCACCAGCTGTCTGCAATCCACTTGTTAACCTGTATATAAAGTTTCTGTGTTTGTCCATAGCTCTTGTCGGTTATTGTTTTCTGTAAGATTTGTATCGTGTTATATGTGATTCCTTTTCATGGTGATTTGCTCCAGCTAGTGATGGTCAAAACGAGGCATTTGAAACATTTGATACAATTGAAACATTTGTGTCGAGGCTTCGTGAAACGTTTCGACACTTCTACTTTGACAGTTAAATCCGTTACATTTGATTCGAGGCATCGTGAAACGTTTCGAAACCTTGACTCGACAGTGACACCTGCTGGCAACTTTAATTATGGCACACAACAGTCTTAATTCCACCATGATCAG
>JACXGM010031426.1:0-12962 GCA_016801145.1 Umbra pygmaea
CCTGCCTCTCTCGGCTTCCCGATCCTTACTCGAATGCCGAAATGAATGCTGGGATACTTCTGCGGTCAAGTTCACACAAGTTACCAACCGATGCATCCTCGGTAAAATGGGCGTTTCAAGAACACTTCCGGGATCTTTAACCGTTCTTGCCAAAATGCAAACTTGTGTATTGGGACAGTACTTGGGCCACAAAAGATGATGTTTCACAAGAACACAAGTACAGACAAGAACACAGATTGAGAAAGGCCCAGAGCCCACCAAGCTTGCCTGTGACAAGATGGCCACCGGTGATGACGTTAGAGACTCCGCCTTAAGTCATCTAGCCTTTATTATGGATATCTATGGGTACAATAGCGAACCTAAACAGCCTATTTGCGTGGTCACCCTACTGTATAAATTAATTTCCTTTACCACAGACCATTAGGTAAGGACATGTTCAAATAAGATGAAAAGCGTGTCAACCATGTAATTCATTTAAGATAAGTTTTTCTGACCATGGTCTAAATTCTACTGCGCCACTGCAAGATGCATCATCACCCGTGCGTCAACGGTATTTTAAAATGCTGTTGACCTATCACAAGAAAGCTTTGCACCACGTGACTCTGATGGCTGGAGCTGAGAAATAGCAGTAGCTAAGGAGAATCGAAACATAATTACGTTCTCGTTATTGGAACGAGTTTGATACGCCTATGCAATTTTACTGTTGAATAATAAGAAAATACGCTTTACACAGCCATGCGGCGAAGTAAGGAGGAAGTGGAGCGCTATATTTCTTCAGTACAGAGGTCCTCTCCTTCACTCAAAGAGGTGAGCCCAACCGGCGAATGTGTATCGTTGGCATGCTAGGCTAATTGTATTACTAGCATGTTAGGCTAATCTAACTCCCATCATCACGGCCTTGTGAAATAACTACAAGTAACTACCGTGACAATAACAGGAACTATGGAAAACAAGAACGAAATGTTAATTTCTCATTTAGGACTTAGTATAGATGAAGTTAATTGGCAAGTGTGTGTAATAAATGTGGACCGTGCTTCCTCGTGGTATAAACGCGGGCTCATAACATAGTTACCTGGCATGATTATGGAGCTTCACTCAATAACTAACTGTACAGTATTATGTGTGTCAGTCTTACAACGCATGCGCATTTTAGCAATTAATCGGTTTCCACTATGAGGGGACATACAGTTGGAAAATAGCAATTGCCAATCACTTTTCTGACAGTTAATATTGACGTTAGCATATTCAATAGATCCAGTTAGTTATCATGTTTTATGTGCTTTACCGGTACCAGCTAACTTCAAATACCCATGTCTTTACTGTAACGTTAAGAGACTAACCTTTTATTTATCCAAGGTCTATAGCTAAGTATATTTTCTTTCCACAGAAACCAATTAAAGGATTTTTGTTTGCCAAGTTGTACTTTGAAGCTAAGGAGTACGAACTTGCTAAAAGGTAAGACTGGTAGATACAAGACCTACGTAGAAGGTGTTGACATTTTGTTTGGTTTTGTGTCACCCATGCCCGTTCGCTTGCTTCTGTTGATAGACATGTATCGGCATATCTGACGGTGGCAGAGAGAGACCCCAAAGCACACAGGTTCCTTGGGCAGCTCTATGAGAAGGAAGGAGATGTCAACAAGGCGGTGGGATGTTACAAGGTACATGACTTTGAGATCCCTCAGTGGCCCACTTGTTTCCTACTGCCATAGTGTCTGATTTGTAGCCTTTCCATTGGGTCTTTTTAGTCAGCCAGTAATAGTAGTAGTTTTATGACTTCAGTTTGCATACATAACTAACATTTTCAAAACCAATCACAGTTACCAGACAAAAGTGCTTTTAGGAATTACATTTTGTGTGTGTGTGTGTCTGTCTGTCTGTCTAATGTCCAGCGGTCTGTGGACATGAACCCAGCCCAGAAAGACCTGGTTTTGAAAGTGGCTGAGCTGCTAGTCAATAAGACAGAGAGGGACAGCAGAGCTGATTTCTGGGTGGATAAAGCTGCCAAGCTACTGCCTGGAAACCCAGCTGTCTTCAACCTGAAGGTATGAGTTGTTCTTTCTTCTATGCAGTTTAAGGTCACTTGCCTTACCTCATAGTTGGTCAAGGCTAAAGACGTTTTAAAGTACTTGTTTCAAACTCTGTCACAGGCTTGATTAAAGCTCAATACCCCCATCCCCTCGTCAGGCACCTGTTGACTGGCAGCAGCTGTCTGATGCATGTCTTCAGAAACAGTTGTTGTCACAGATGAAGTGAGGTGCAAGGACCCAGCTGTTTAAAAAAGAGCGAGAGAGAAATCCTTGCTTTTGACCTGGTTCTAAGGTTCCCTCTGTCTAACCCCTACAGGAGCGTTTGACGTGGTTCTAAGGTTCCCTCTGTCTAACCCCTACAGGAGCGTTTGACCTGGTTCTAAGGTTCCCTCTGTCTAACCCCTACAGGAGCGTTTGCTGAATCAACAGGGCCAGCAGGGTTGGAACCAGTTGTATGACCTGCTGCAGGCGGAGCTAAATGTGAGGCCTAACGATCCCCATATCAACATCAAGCTGGTTCAGCTGTTCTCCTCTGATGGTCGACTGGAAGAAGCTGTCAAACACTGCCTGGCTACAGAGAAGAAAGGCCTGCTTAGATCTAGTCTGGCCTGGTACTCTACGGTGGTGTGCACACTACAGGTCAGTCTACAACTTTTGCTTCTTACATTTTCATTGTTTCAAGTCGAGCTGCAAAAATAACTTGATTCAATTGCCAGGCAGTTGTATGAGAGTTCTTTTATTCTATAGCCGCTTTCCGACCGCAGGGATTTTTGCAGTTCCTAGAACATAACGTTCCTATAACCATTTTTTTCTCGTGTTCCGATAGAAGAAATTGCGGGATTATTTAGTTTCTCGCACTGCCGTTCCTATAACCTTTTTAGCTCCTACTCCAGAGCAGGGTCTTTCCATTTTCCCTTTTCCCAGCTCTACGTTGATTGGTCCAACTTATAAATTACGCCGGTCGCTTCGTTTGTCTGTTGCGTATAATACTACATATTATGCTACATATTATTGGAGCCTTCGTCTCCAGCCTAGTTTTTAAACGCCGCGGTTCGAACTCCGTTATTAGGACATTATCAACACAACATTATTTTTATAAAATTGTATTTGATTTCGTTTTCAGCATCGTAATCTGAACAAACAAACAGCAAGCCGCGGAAGGAACCCAGCACTACTTGGGCTGAAAACAACCAGATCATCCGCATTAGATATTTACAGACTTATCTCCAATCATACACCCAGTGTTACAACATTTCACAGTTTAATGTTTGTATGTGGCGCTACACTAAAGTCTAGTGACAACGCTATTAAAGCCTATTGCGGTGCTTGCGTCACTCCCTTATCCCTCCTACCAGTTCCTATGGCCACTTGACCAGTGCGAATGCAAATAGCAAAACCTGTTTTTTGGGAGAGTAGTTAGTAGAACTGTTTAGAAGTGGACTGTTCCTATAACTGCGTTCCTGTAACTACTTGGTCGCAAAGCGGCTAATGACAATGTGAGATTCCTTAATTGTAGCTAATCCAGACTGCACAATAGATTTAGATTTTATTTATATCTAAATCTGAAGTATGGTTGAAAATTCATCAATAGAGGAAAGGAAATGGATGCCATTAAAATTCTGAATGGAAAGTTAAATTTAAAAAGTTGCCAAACGGTTCCATTGACAAGACCAAAGTGATCTGTGTGTTTGGTCATTGTGAACTGAGCTATCATTGCAGCACGTCCTGTCTGAAATATCACTTGATGGCAAAGCACACAGCTGATGCAAATTCTCCGCCCCCACGTCAAAGCCAGGCGACAATGGATGACTTCAGACAGTATGCAAATGTTGTTTTCAATAAAAAAAACATTTGCACAAAGCAAGCCGATCTACTTTTCCATGTAGATAATAGCATTAAAATGAGAAATTATGGGACAAAAAGAAATTAGAACAGATAAATGTGCGATTAATTGCGAGTTAACTATGACATTAATGCGATTAATCGCGATTATATATTTTAATCGTTTGAAGCACTAGTAAATAGCATTAAATGTACACTGGGAAATTAAGTTATTGTATTTCCTTTTCAGGAGTTTCTAGCCCAACCCAGCATTTTATCCAATGAGAAGACATTTTGCAGTCTACATAAAGAACTACTTCTATCCCAGTGCAGCCTGCTGAGACTCACCCTGTCAGGGAAAGGACTACAGGCCAGCATGGAGGCTCTCAGGAGGTGTGTGTTTCCAAGCTGAACAAGGCACTAAAACAGGACTGCTAGGAACCTTATTCCAAATAATCCCTGCTTGGTCTACCCACAGATCTCACTGTTCAGTTAGATTAGTAGAATTGTATGTATGTGTGCCTGCATCCCATCTAACCCCCTTTTTTTCACTGGCCATGATTGTAGTTTTGACTGTACAATGCAGACCCTGAAGAAGTCTGCTCCCAGTGCAACAGAAGATTTGTCGGAGGTCTACGTGGAGATGAGGGGACATCTGTACCTGCATGCTGGCACTCTGCTGCTGAAGACGGCTCATGAGAAAGAGCAGCAGTGGAGGGCTGTTGTTGACCTGGCCGCTCTCTGCTACCTGCTGGCCTACCAGGTAACACACAAACTACACGCTTTGCACACAGCGGATTAGTGGCTTTCTTGTTTTTCATTCTTTTCCCACTTGTCTCGTTTAGGTCCCGCGGCCAAAGAGCAAGCCGTCTAAAGGAGAACAGTCTGTTCCTCACCCCCTGGAGCTGTTGGCCAGCGACAGACAGAGCCAGGCTGGACACATGCTACTCAACCTCAACCCCAACACGCCGACCTTTGTCCGAGTGGTGGTGGAGGCGTTTGGTAACCGCAGTGGCCAGGGCTCTCTGTTTGAGCTGCTGTTTGGCCCTCAGGCTCCAGCCGGGACTTCCTTCATCGGCAATGATGACATCCGCTCCATCAATACACAGGCTCCAGAGATATGTGACCTGGTCAAATGGGACAACGGTGTGTGTGTGTGTGACGCTACACAACCGGAGGACATTGGCTCTCGCACCCAAGCTCATGATTTTACCCTTCTCTTGTCTTCAGGCTCAGTCCTTCTCCATGGTGGGGACCTCCAGCATCTGTGCTGGCTAGGCCTCCAGTGGTCTTTCCTGGCCCAGAGTCCAGCTCTGAGGGACTGGCTGAGGCAGCTGTTTCCCAGGCTCACCCTGGAGACCTCCAAACTGGATACCAACACGCCTGAGTCCATATGCCTGTTAGATCTTGAGGTGTGTAGTTGTGCTGGCTGAAATATATATTCTGCTATGTTTCTTATACAGTGTCCATATGTCTTAAGTTCTTAGATTGTATTTTTCTTTATTGTGAAAAATAAGATTTTCCTATATTGTTTCATAATGTCTTAATGCAGTGGTCCTGGAGATCTACCATGCAGACTATTTTCATTTTAGCCGATAGTTTTACCTATTCAAATATACAAATGTGAATTTTTTGGTGGTAGCCTGTTATTCAGGTAACTGTGTGATGTTTAGTTTGATATGAGACTACCAGTGAATTGTTTATGTAGTACAGAAAATAGAAACAGGTATCCTGGGTGAACAGAATGCAGAGTCCTAGTTATGCTGGTATGTGCCGTGTTATTTTAGTAGTACTGTTTTGGTATTGACACAAATAACCTAAATACATTAATTTTGTGGCAGTTTAGATTAATATTTGTTTTGTCCCTCACTGGCTTGCTTCTAAAGTTAAGAAAATGTATATAAAATGGAGAAAAAAAAGGCTACTCCTTAGGCAGATCTGTGGGAAGACAAGGGGCGTGCCCCTGGTTCATCCAACCACGTGTTGCTCAGCTGCCGATTCTTTTCAAACTGTTCGTCCAGAAGTGAGCGACGTGGCAGGATAGTTAATCTGATTTATTTAACCCAAATCCCAGGCTGCTCAATGGCAATTTGCACTGCCTCACACTGGAGGTCCGGGAAAGTGGGAGAACGCGTAGTTGAGCTCGAATCGCTGACTATCATGACGTAGACTTGCGTGCAATGCAGCGACTCAGCCCACTGCGCCATGCGGACCTTGAATGAAAGGAAACATTGATAAGATGTTTTTAGTCAGCTGAATGAGCGTTTTCCTGCTTATCCCCTTGGTGTCCAGGTGTTCCTGTGTGGGGTGGTGTGGTGCAGCCACACCCAGCTCCAGGAGAGGGTCAGGATCACGTCCACAGGTCAACAGCAGCTCCACGAGCCTCGCTGCCTCCCCCTGCCCCTCCTCCGCCTCCTCTCCACAGACCGGCAGAGGGACTGGTGGGACGCCGTCTACAGTCTCATACACAAACGAGCTGCGTGAGTCCCCTAAGGGTTCATCCCTGTTTTCTGAAATAGACATCTAGCACTTTACACGCAGACCTGGTTGCTGTTGCTTGGTAGGATTATATAGGCCGCTACTTCCGGTGCACATGTTTTGCTGCAGCATGAGTTTGAATGCGGCCCACTGTTTGTTCTGCTCAAACGCTTTATCTTCTATTAGAAGAATCTTCCCATTGATGTTGACCAACCGATTTGCTTCGTATTGATTTCTAGGGGGGCTAGTGTTAACTTTCCATAGACACTTGACAGCAGCCTGCTAGTATAACTTGTACCAAGTAACAGAGTATATTTCATCAGTGGTTTTTATGAAATCCTTTTAGTTGTAGTTTAGTATACTACAGTTTAGTAAGTGCTTCTAAATATGTAACCTGCCACGTAGATCTAGGCATAAGTTGCACCACGTTATTTAATGTAGAGCAAAAACAACTTTTCTTAAGTTTAAATAATGTAATCTTGAACATGTATCCTTTCATTTTAGCTGAATGACAAAGCTGTTTGTTTGAACAGACTGAATTTGTGAGCTAATTTCTGTCTTAATTACACACAACACCATTTCAATTTTGTGATATAGTGTCAAATTAGCAGTTTTTCCAAATGTTTTTTACAATGCTACTGTGAAAGGCCAAAGGTTTTAAAATCGTGGGGCCCAATTGTATTGAATTTTTTTTTGCTTTGAGAGCGAATTTCTGATGCTGTGTAATACATACACTAGGGGTGTAACGAATGAAATTTCCACAGCATGCTAACAGTATCACACTATTCACACTAATTCAATTTTTCAAAGTATAAAATGTTTCATAAACACTCAGTGGGACTTGGATGGGACTAAGCAATGTTGTAGCATGTAAGCCTGTTAGGTTATGAGTGTAGACAGGGGCTTTTTCATGCTGAAATTACAATGCACTGTGATGACGGAACTGAGCTCTTACCATTCTGGCTTCTTTAAAACTTAATCTAAAACTTTCTCTATCTCTTTCTGTCTCTCACCACTTCTCTAACTACATCTTCATCCACAAAGAGAGCAAGCTCTTATTTGTCTCTGCCTACTTCATATGACACGTTCCTAGCAGGAGAGATGTGCCCATAAGCTAGGCTCTGTAATACATTTTTATCAAAATCCTGCTTTAGGTTTTGTGTAACACAGCAATTTCTACATATGTTTTTTTTAAAGACCTCTTCTGACAACATTAAATATTAATTCAGTTATAAATTCAACCTGCACATTGCTCTTTAAGGAGACATGCTGTCTGCTCATGAGAAAGTTACTGGTCTGAAGAGAAGGGTCTAGGAAGTGCTAGAGAACAGTCCCCAAGGCAATAGAAGCCAACTCTTATTGTTGTTCGGTGGCATTATCTGAAACCAGTCTTTTGTTTCCTTGTCGCTGAGATTCCCTGTTCCGGGACGACAATGACTTTATTAAGCATCCTATGATCATCCTACTACCTGATTCCGGAAATCATTATTTCAACAAAGAAGCTTTCCTGCAAAATAATCATCATTTACATGGTCATAAACCATCATAAAGCTGGAAATGGCTATCGTTCTCTTTTGAACTGCCAGTTCTATTGATTTCTTCATGGTGTTGGATGACAGGGATACTGGATGTGTGTTACCTAATTTTTATAACCTGGTGAAACGAGAAGTGATGTAATCACTCAATATAGTTCCTTAAGACTGAACTTAAATAAGTGGAATTTAATTCCTGATTTCATTTTGGTACATGAGTACAATATCCTTAGAGTGCCATTGATTGTGAAACCTTGATTTGGAGGACATTGATTTTTTTCTCTCTTGCTTCCAAGTGCACGAAACATAGTTCAGAAAACACCAAATATTGATGTTTGATCTAAATATAGCAGAGGATAGGGCTTGGGCGCTTACCGCAATACCGCGGTCACGTGATTCCTACCGCGGGTCTGAGCTCGTCACCGTCATCACTGCAAAAAAACTTTGGCTTGAACATTGTTGAAATCAAGATGGAGCAAAAATTGGCTACACATTTTACTAAAGCAAAAAATACAGCAGGACCTCTGTTTTTAATTGCACGTGCTCTGAACCGGCCATAGCTATACGCAAGTACCGTTCGCCTGGCAACACTACTTATGCCTGCAAAGCGACCTCTGATTTGAGTTTTTCTAAATAATAGCGGTCGTTTTAAGCCATTACAATAATCATTGTTAATTCATTATAAAGCTAGTGAATTGTAACCAAATGCAATTGTATTGTATGTAAAGAAACAATACGAGTGTGTGATAGCAAAAAGTTAATGTGTTTAAATAACTTTTTATTAACTTTAAAAAAAATGTGTTGTAGCCTACACACAATTTGAATATATTGTTTGTCAGTGTTTTGTTTGACACAATTACATTCACTAGTCTGTTTTATCCGACAATAGACTCATTTTAACAACACATGAACATGGACCAACTACCTATGCAATGTAATTATTGTAATGATTTACGAGCGCTATTTTTAAAAGGAAAATCCGAGTTTGTGTTGCTGGTATAATAAGCCGCTTTCCGACCAAATAGATACAGGAACGTAGTTTTAGGAACAGTCCACTTCTAAATAGATCTACTAACTACTCTCCCCCAAAACCGGTTTTGCTATTTGCATTCACACTGGTCAAGTGGCCATAGGAACTGGTAGATGTGGTAAGGGAGTGGCAAACACAAAGCGTCTTAACTAGACTATAGGGTAACGCCACATAGAACAACATTTCACTGTTGAATGAGTATGGGTAAAACTGGGTGTATGATTGGAGAAAAGTCTGTAAATCCTCTTATGTATGCGGATGATCTGGTTGTTTTCTGCCCAAGTAGTGCTGGGTTCCAACAGCTGCTTACTGTTTGTTCATATTACGGGGCTGATAACCACGTCCAATACAATTTAAAAAGAGTGTTGTGTTGATATGTCCTCATAACAGCGTTTGAATTGTGGCTTTTAAAAGTTGGAGTACTTAACGGAAGTAGAAGAACAGAATGCAACAGGCAATTCCCTCTGCCTTCAAAAGTAGCTAAAAAATATTTGACCATTTGCGCTACAGCATGCGTGTGTTCACTCAACGTGTGTTCAGTGCTGCAGGTCACGTCTTTGTCTTTCAGGGCCTCCCATAAACCTGACAAATATGAAAGCTGGGATGTAAAACCATAGCCAAGTCCATTTCATTTTGCGTTAATTTATAAACGTGTTCCTTACTATGATCAATTGGCTTAGCCTCTGGTGTATGTGTGCGAGAGTGTGCGCGTGCGCGCAGCAGGATACCGCACTACCGCGGGATTTTATTGCTTTTCAACCGCGGTAAGAAAAAACCATATCGCCCTAGCTGTGGATAACATTAATTACATTGAATACGACTTGCATTAATTTACAGTTCCCCTGGGCTGTTTAAACTATCACTAGCTAAGCCTACTGAACAATTGTGTTGCTATATGTAGCACTGCTAAAAATGTATTTAGCAATCAAATTAAAAACACAGGGGCTTTATCCTATTAGCCTGCTTCAATATGAATCCGTGGCAGTAGCTTTGGTTTATACAAGATGGTGCTAGACATTTGGGTAAAGACGTGGTTTTCAGTGGCATGGATGGGTGTGCTTGTCAACTGCAGGTGCAAGCTGATTTCACTGTACAATCAGAAGATCGATCATGATCTGAGTGTGTGATGTGAGACAGTTTGGGATAGTCATCAGCTTGGGAAATCTTCACAGGAAAGCAAAAAACATTATGAACAAAGCACTGCATAGATTGCCCCTTTGAAACTGAAGTTCCATCTCCGTGAGCGTCATCCCTTGGAATTTGCAGAGATAAATGTAAGCAAAAGTGCGCGTGCACGCGTTTAAACTATTATCATAACTTTGCCTCTGCGCTTAACTCCGTTTGCTGTGAGTGTGACAACACTAGCCTAGAAATATAGACCTAATTTAGTCATAAGTTGTCTTCTCTGGCTGAGTTATATGAAAGGGGAGTCTATATATTTTACTCTATTTTCACTTTTATTTATCTCTGTGTATTTCACATTTCACACCGCAGACTTTAGTCACTGAGGTTCAGACTCTGACATTTTCATTTCGGTACGCTGCTCTCTTTGACATGCTATTTGTCCATGTGGCCTTGGTGACGGTTAAATAAAGTGAAGGACGTCTCAATTCAGAAATCTATTTTATTCCCTGACGTTTCTGATGCTGTGTAAATGTAGGTGTGACCCTCTTTTAATTTAAATGCTATTTACAATGGGAATGTCTTCCTTTTCCAATTTGTGGATTATTCAGAATTTATATTAATGCAAAACCTTAGATGATAATATGGCAACAGTATGACAACCATTTGTTTTTAGAACAGAGGTAAACCTTGAATCGTTACGTCCCTAATGTACCTCATGTGTAATACACCAATAACAAATCTATGCATGCAATGATGTTAACTAATTTCTCTGTGTAACTGAACACAGACAACCTGGCTTCCATTAGTTGTACTAGGAAGTGATGTACATTTGATGTACACGCAGTTTAAGATGCCATTTACTTGAATTTGGAAAAATAACAAACTTTATTTTTGCTCTACTGAAATGTTACCATGTGCGTCTTAGACTTGATTTTTGAATCCGGTTTTGAATATCACAAGATTGAATATTAAACTCCTCTCCCATGTATGTGCTATCATCAAATAACATCCATATAGTGAGACATCTGCATCCTCAAATGACTGGTCAACTCTAAGGGCTTTGTGTGGAGAAATCCAGCTGACTGTGGTCTGGTAACGGTTCTGTGTGTGGGTCTACTATGTGTAATTTGTAGGCCCGGCATGTCAGCCAAGCTACGGATGACTGTTCAACATGGACTTAGCACCTTACGAGCTGCAGAAAAGCATGGCCTTCAACCAGCCCTGCCCATACACTGGGCCCGGCACCTCAGTGCAACGGTATGTTCACACCAAAAGACACCTGCCTTTTTCAGTAATGCTACATCAGTACACCTGATAGGTGCTAGTAATTCCCCACATTGAGTGATATGAAGAATTGTTTTCCAGGTGTTTTCTGTTAATTCGTACTATGACCAGAAGGACTACATAGGACGGAGTGTACACTACTGGAAAGTGGTGCTCCCACTGCTCGACAAAATCAAGAATAGACGTAGTATACCTGAGCCCCTGGACCCACTGTTCATGCACTTCCCCTCCAGAGACATACAGGTGAGCTAGTGCCACAGCTGCTACCCTGACCAACGGGGTTTGAACACAGCACATTTCAAGATTGAGTTAGCCTTTGATAGCCTTTGCTTGTTATGATTGGACTTTTTTATTTTTATCTTTAATTTCTCCCTTCCCAATTCCCTCTAATCCTGCCTTGTCGGCAGCTTCACAACTCCTTGTACAGATCTGTAGGATGAGGAGGGGCGCTCACATGGTTCATTCAACCACATGTCGCCCGAGCCACCGATTCGTTTTGCACTGTCCAGCCAACACGGAAGCCTTCATTCAGATACTGCGTAGTGTGATTACATTCACTGACTATACTTTTGCGATTGAATTTACAGGCACCTGATCTGAACACAAGGAGTCACTGGAAAGCGATGTGGTAGGATAGATGATCTGACTTATCTAACCCAAATCTTGGGCAGCGCTAAAGTAATTGTAGACTGTCTTGAAATGCAGCGACTTAGCCCACTACGCCACTCGGCCCTCCAAGTGTGAACCTTGGATGTGGCTGATGTCAATGAGGCAAATTGACACCCGCAGGCTTAATATATGAATTGTTTGATTTACTTTTTGAGTTTGTGTTTGCAGATTCCATCTGTGAAGGACATGGAGAAAGAGGCCATGATAGCGTTTGCAAACCTCCTCGACATCGAAGGGAAGACAGAGGAGGCCATCTCTACCCTGGAGGCCATCAACAACGTGTCTTCTAACTGGCACCTGGCTAGGGTTTGTATTGCTGCATTCACTGGAGCTCAATTTGAGCCCAGAGTTGATTTAAACTTGCCATGTTAATGTTTGTGAATCCCTAGGTTTAGTGAAAGATTTGTTGTTCTGTCTGTGAGCTGGACATTGTAGCAAATAAGCGTTTGTACTTTGTCAACTTGCCCTGTTAAATTGTAGTGAAGTTCAAAAATAAACTGTACCATACGAAACGGCTGCAGTGCTCTGGTGATCGATCATTTGAAGTCATCACCATCAACGATTGCTGTCACAGAGCTCATACAATATAAATGTCTCATCATTGAGGTTGCAGACCACTGCAGTAGACTTCAGTAATTACTATGTTTTCAGCTCTATTGGATTTCCTCCTTCCTTTTTTTAATGTTTTATCATACTATGATGGATTTATGAATGGGCTGTGTTTCATATACGGTATATGGTTTATCATACTATGATGGATTTATGAATGGGCTGTGTTTCATATACAGTATATGGTTTATCATACTATGATGGATTTATGAATGGGCTGTGTTTCATATACAGTATATGTTTTATCATACTATGATGGATTTATGAATGGGCTGTGTTTCATATACAGTATATGTTTTATCATACTATGATGGATTTATGAATGGGCTGTGTTTCATATACAGTATATGTTTTATCATACTATGATGGATTTATGAATGGGCTG
>JACXGM010031427.1:0-12967 GCA_016801145.1 Umbra pygmaea
ATGGGTGCTGGTGTCACATGGGTGCTGGTGTCACATGGGTGCTGGTGTCATATGGCAGCCCCACCTCGTCCGTTGACAATGACTCACCACTGATGCATAAGGAAAACAGGTAGGGAAATGCACAGAACTGTTTGCCAAATACATGTTGAAAAATGTAATGTGTTAGGGGCTACTCAAACACATAGCAAACCAACATTGTCATAGTTTGCTCACTTTTCTGCAAACACATCTTAATAACCAAGTTATCTAGGTAGCTACTGTAACTAACCTACGTAATGCAGGAAGGTTAGCTTGCTACATAGGACTTGTGCAGTTAACTAGGCCTGGATATTTCACCCGAGTCTTTAAAATAACTCATGAGTCGCAAGTTTTTAGTATCATTAACTCGGATCAGTTGAGTCCTAATACAATTCGATCTAAAATGATAAAAGCGCCACACACAAAATTCTTGCAACATTAGCTACTACTAGTCTTAGCCGTATTAGCTGCCAAACGCTTTATAACTTACAATTTCGTAGGCAAATACAACTCCACAGGTCAACCTAAGCCACTGAGCAAGCAGAGCGAAAGTCCGAGACAGGTTATCGGAACTTCCCGATCCGCAGACTTAGAGCCGGAAACATGCAAACTCGCAGACCATGGGACTCACTCAAGGACTCATGAGTCCTGTACGACTACGGCTACTTTGTCATGAGTGGATCTGTAGCAGACGAGCGAGTGAAGTCTCTCCTCGAGTCAGGGTGAAAAGAAAATCCACAACAAAAGCCATTCTTTCTTTTCTGAAATTACATAGTGTTCTGCACGTAGCCTAGCTAGGCCTACTGTAGGTTTGGTGTATAAATGTAGTATATTAAAATGCAATTAGGTTGAGCAGACAGTCCGAAACTTTGCAAGCTCGCCTTGCAGACCATGAGTTGTCGAGGACTTGTGAGTTGTCGGGGACACGTGAGTTGTCGAGTGAGTCAGCCAATCGTGCGAGTCAGCCGGCTACGTTGTCATGAGTGGATCTGATTCTGTAGCAGACGAGTGAAGTCTCTCCTCGAGTCAGTGTAAAGCAAATCCACAACAAAAGCACTACTATAAAGTAAATAGTTATTTAGTTTTTTCTTTGCATTTATTATTTGCACATTTTGCATTTTTGTTCCATTTGATTGTTGTTATCGTATTTAATATATTTTATTGTTATATATTATTGTTGTTTTATTATTGTTCTAGTAATTTGTATATTTAGCATTTTTGTTTCTTTTTTGTATTTGTGATTTGTTGTATGCTTGTTCAATCTGTATGTGATTTGCACATTTTGCATTTTTTTTTATTCTTTGTCCCTTTCTAATTTATTTGCACATTTTGCATAGTTTTTCATCGATTATTATGAAAATGTATGCGTGGCTGAAATAGTGAGTCTGCACCGTGTTATTCCACAGAACTTCCTACTACGCTAGTGGTTAGAGAGAATGGGCTAGGACTGAGTTTCCTTGGAGATTTAGCAATACTGACTCAAGTGACTCAAGTGACTCGGATCAGTTTAGTGAGTGACTCAGAATAACCAGAATCCTTAAACTCAGTGCCGGCTCGGGCCTTTGGCGGCCCTAAGTGTGGACTCGAACGGGGGCCCCCTGGTGGCCACTTATGATTCACTTATGAAGCAGGTCGGCCCTGCTTAAAATGAATCGAGTTTGCCAGGCCTACAGCAAACTAATTTCACAGCATTTAGTCAACTAACGGTAGAAAGACCTGCTCATTAAAAAGACAGATCGCTATAGTTGTTATAATAATGTTAAATACGTAGTCCCACATTTAGTACTCGGACACTCGATTCATGTGATGAACGTTATGTACAGCAATGTTTCACGTTATTGCAGAGCAGAAAGCCTTAGGCAGGCCTTGGTGATGTTGGATGTGACAGACTTACTATGTTATACAAATATAATGGCAGGATTGACATATAATCCACACCCAGCACTCCTCTTTAGACTGCAAACAGCATGTACTGTACAGGGGGAAACTAAATCAACTGGAGACTGCCACAGCATCTATCTCAGTAATGTAATATATTCTTATTGGAGTGCCCTACCCTCTAGTAATATTATTAAGAACAGGCCCTAATGGGATGTTTTCATTCTAATTCTATGGTTAAAAGTGCCACAGAGTATACAGTCAGTTTTAGGATTTTAGCGGTCCCTCAGACAGAGATTGCAACTTGTGGGTTGTTTAATGACAAACAATGGGAAAATGCCCTAATAATAGCACAGTCAGTAATTTATTTAGATTGTGCATATGTTGTTTTTTGTGGGCTTATTGAGATGGTGGAATGCTGTGCACCACTGCGGTATGTCATGTCCGCGCTGAAGTGGTATTCATAAAAATGTCTGAAGGTTAGCAGGTATTTAGTCGCAAAGAGTGGAGGCACCTCCATATTAATGTCCATGGTTTTGGAATGGAATGTAGGTATCTTTAGCTATGTCAATTTATGTATCTTTATCTATGTCAATATCTGTATCTTTATCTCTGTCAATCTCTGTAACTTTATCTCTGTTAATATCTGTATCTTTGTCTATGTCAATATCTGTATCTTTGTCTTCCTTAATTACTGTATATTTAGCTATGTCAATATCTGTATCTTTATCAACGTATGTCAATATTTTATTCTTTATCAGTATGTCATTATCTTTAGCTGTCTTTTTTTTCTCTTGATTTCTCTCCCTTCTATGTCAATGTATGTACAGTATATTTAGCAATGCCTTATTTTGTATTTATTTTCTATTTTATTTGTTCCTCCCTTCTATGTCAACGAGGCTTCAATTTATACATTTAAGTGAGCACATCTCTGCTGTGTTACAAAAAGCAGCACAACAGAAGATGTCCCAGAAAATAAGTTTTAGATTACCTCAAGCACAGTATGCATAGAAGATTGACGGCCAAAATGTTTATGCAACACAGATGTATGCATTTATTTCAGAAAATCAAAGTAATTCTTTACAATATTGGATTGACATTTGAATATTTATGTATTTTTTATGTTTGTATTATGTATTCTGTTATTCACACATGGATATATGGCGCACAGCTGTAAGTTAGTTCACACTGCTAACCTAATCTCTTTTAACCCCACCCTATAACCAGTTCTCCATCTGTCCTATTACTCTGTGGATTGGATAAGCTAACTCATAATAATAATGTGAATTCCTTCACAAATCCTCCATCAGTGTCCTTTGTTATGCAGCTCCAGCCCAAACATTCCATTCACATATTTGACCACTTAACTGTTGGTAGTCAATGACAGTCCACCTACAACATTTTTACTTTGTCACAACAGAAATTTCACTATCCTCCTTTATGCAGAGAATCGCCTGTCTTACAAGCGTCAGATGATGTCCTGGTCTCCATTGTAGATCAGGAGAACAGGCTCGACATCTCAATTCGTAAAAAACCTTAGAATGTGGTTTTAACGGAGTGCGCCTTGAGATGCTGCTACCTCTGACATTACGTGGTTCTGACAGGCTTTCTCTCTCAGGGGCGTTCAGCTGCTGGAGCGTGAGGAGGAGACGTGTATCTTCTACGAGAAGGTGAACGTTCAACAGAGCCAGATCAGGGAGGGCAACATTGAGATGCAAGCGCTGGAGGAGGAGATGCACAGTCTGCAGATGGCCATCGCTGAGGAAAGACGACAAATAGCTCTCAGTAAGAACCAGGTCCCCTTCAAGAGGTCCCTGGAGGAAGAGAGCACCATGCTACAGATACAGGTACGCTGGGTCAGGAGTCATCTTCATGGATGCAAAATTACCACATTTTACCAGAAAAGATTTTGAGAAAAAAAGTTCCCTTGAATTTTGCTACCCATGTCATCTTCGTTAAACCATATTGTGGGGTTCTGCGTGGCGTAGTGGGCTAAGTCACTCCATTGGAGGACAGTCTACGTCATTATAGTCAGTGGTTCGAGCCTGACTACGCGTTCGCTGACTTTTCCCGGACCTCCTGCACGAGGCAGCGCAAATTGGCGCAGCGCTGAGCGGGATTTGGGTTGGATGAATCAGATTATCTGCCACGTCGCTCTCCAGCGTCTACTTGAGTGCAGAGAGGGCACCTGTAAATTCAAGTGCGGATGTACACTTGGTGAACGTAATCATCCTGTACATGATCTGAATAAAGGGTTCCATGTTGGATGAGCAGTGCGAAAAAGCATAAGCGGCTGGGCGACATCAGTCAGGAACCAGCCGATACTACCCTCTGAAAGCTGGCTGACTAACAGCAGCCCACTACGCCAATGCGTGGTGTGCTTCATTTTATTAAAACACTCCACAGTAAAAATCTCAGTGTTAAATTAACACTCTCAGTGTTTATATAGGTCCAGTGGACCTATATACACACTGAAGAGTGTTAATTTAACACTTAGGGTGTTGATTTAACACTGACGATATTACTCAACTCCGGCCCTCCAACCCAGTTACACGTTGGTTTTTCATTGCAACCCTCTAATCTGGGACTTGTTTAGACTTGTTACACTAAGTGGGTGTAATTAATGATGACGTAGAACACAAAACCAGCAGGCTTCGGGCCTTGTGAGGTAAGAGTTGAATACCCCTACCATATATGGTCATCATTGTTTTTATTGGACTTTATTAGATATTCCCATGCACTGATTGCTAGTTGATATACAGAGTATAGTCTAATTTTGGACTATACAGGCTTTTGCCAGAGAGCTGGGTTGGCAGGCCTTAAAGAGAAGTCCCTACTAAGGAGTCAGGCCATAATAGAAATTCCTTTTCTTCCTAGTGTTTTATTTTTGTATCAGCTTAACCATTGTAAATGGAGATTATGATATAGCATCTCTTACGTATTCCTTTTAATAATTTCTCTTTCTTTTTGAACCAATCTTCACACTGTAAATAACTGGAGAAGAACAGGAAACAATGAAATCTATAGTTCTATTTCTTTCCATCCACTGTCAATTGTTTCAGATGTTTAACCGATTTAAGATGTTTACCCGATTTAATATCAACCCTTCAATAGGCACAGATCATATACAGGTTTTATCATATTTTTGTTGATATGTGCTTTTCAACAACACCTACTATTCTACAATCGCAACTCACTTGAACCCCTCTTTCTGTACCATACCTGCTGATAATGCCCCGAAAATTAAAACAGTTTTCAAGAACTAGATGTTTCCTTCTGACAGAATGTGGTCCACCGTGTCTGTAAACGGCAGTCTGAAAGTTGCACAGTATTACACGTTTTGGTAAACATAAAACACAAAGTCATGTAATCAGTCCAAGTGTGCCATTAATGTTCTAAATATTAATGTCTCCATCTCTTTACAGTTATCCACTTTTATAGTAAAAGCGTTTTAGAGGAATGAGAGTCAGTTAATAGTTATAAACTCTTTAAATTTGCCATATCCATTTGCGCAGCTCTGGATCAAAACATTATGTTTATAAAACATCAATTCATTTTACATGTTTACAGTCATCTAACTGTTTCTTTTGAACACCAGAATTTTTGTCCTCTCTTTTGACAAGTAGGAGGACTTGGCCTGTTCAGATACCAGAGTGATGAAACCATTGGCTAACAGAAAAATCCTAAAGATATGCCAGTAAATCCATTTGGCACTCATCAGTGGTGGCCGGTAGCACTTTGAATAGAAAAGACTGGCTCAGAGCAGTGCCTAGAACAAAATGAAATTACAAAATTACCTGTACTGTAGCACAAGGTTTGAAATCTAGAAGGGAACATTTTAGCATGTGTGGCATAAATGTTATTCCAAATCCTGGAGGTTTTTCAGTTCCAAATCGTTCCAAGTCCTGATATCAATATTAGTATGTTATGTTACAGGCATCATATCAAAATTATTCAGAATTACACTGAAGCTCAACTAATTCATAAACTAAAAGGTACATTTCAAAATGTAAGAATCAGTATTCCATTCAAAATGTGTTAAATGAAGGGCCCTATGAAACATATACTAATAATTTGTTTAGTAGTTTGTGTGGTGCCAGCTAGTATGGACTTTATATACTTTATATATAACATTTGGAATTTCTCACAAAACTATAGACATGGCGTTAATAGCAGTTTCAAAATTAGTGGTGCACAAGAGAGCATGTTTAAGAAAATGTGTTCTTTTCAACATTTTATTCAAGAAACTTATCAAGGATTTGAGGATGTGTTTACACCACGTTTCAAATTATATTTTACACTGATTCTCCTAAATTGTCGATGCAAATGCCAGTCAGAATAAGTTACATGTTAACATAGGACCCCTTCTTTGATATCACCTTCACAATTCTTGCATCCATTGAACTTGTGAGTTTATGGAGAGTTTGCTTGAATTTCTTTGCAGGATGTCAGAATAGCCTTCCAGAGCTGCTGTTTTGATGCAAACTACCTCCCACTCTCATAGATCTTTTGTTTGAGGATGCTCCAAAGGTTCTCAATAGGGTTGAGGTCAGGGGAGGATGGGGGACACACCATGAGTTTCTCTCCTTTTGTGCCCATAGCAGCCAATGACACAGAGGTACTCTTTGCAGCATCAGATAGTCCATTGTCATGCATGAAGATGATTTTCCTATGGAAGTCAAGATTCTTCTTTTTGTACCATGGAAGAAAGTGGTCAATCAGAAAATCTATATACTTTGCCGAGGTCATTTTCACACCTTAAGGGACCCTAAAGGGGCCTGCAAAGTAATGAAAAAAGCTGCACACCCTGAAGGGGCCTACCAGCTCTCTTCCGATGATTCCGGCCGAAAACATGACTCTGCCACCTCCTTGTTAACGTTGCAGTCTGATTGAGACATGGTGGCCATCCACCAACCATCCACTACTCCATCCATTTGAACTATCCAGGGTTGCACAGCACTCATCAGTAAACAAGACTGTTTGAACATTAGACTTCATGTATTTCTGGGCCCACTGCAACCGTTTCTGCTTGTGAGCATTGGTTAGGGGTGCCCGAATAGTAGTTTTATGCACAACTGCAAGCCTCTGGAGGATCCTACGCCTTGAGGCACCAGCAGCTTCAAATACCTGTTTGCTGCTTTGTAATGGCATTTTAGGAGCTGCTCTCTTAATCTGATGAATTTGTCTGGCATTAACCTTCCTCATTATGCCTTTATCTGCACAAACCCATCTGTGCTCTGAATCAGCCACAAATCTCTTCACAGTATGATGATCAGGCTTAAGATTTTGTGAAATATCTAATGTTTTCATACCTTGTACAAGGCATTGCACTATTTGATGCTTTTCCGCAGCAGAGAGTTATTTTTTCTTTCCCATTTTGCTTGAATCCTGTGGCCTGCATAATAATGTGGAACATCGTTCTTAAGTAGTTTTACTTTAATTGGGCTCACCTGAAAAGCTAATTATCACAGGTGTCTGAGATTGATTTCAGTGATCCAAAGAGCCTGGAGACACAATACCATCCATGAGCTTGATTGAAAAACAAAAATATTGACACAAATTCGAATTTGCATAATAATTTGGAATGCGGTGTAAAGTTTACCACAACTTTTCAACATCTGCTAAAGTAACGGTTCCAAGACTGTATAATGTGTTCAATTTCTATGTGTAAAACATCTTGGTTACCTAACCAGCTATGCTAATGGGGTGCTATTATTTTTAGTGTTTATTCTGTGAGCTGATTAACATTTTATCTCAAGTGCTGTCATGGACAGTGCCATCTGACGGTTTTAATTTAACCAGATTTAAAATAGTTTTGTTATTATTTCACACGCATGGGACACTGTGTAAAACATATCCAAGGTTACACAATAATATAAGATTCAGTTTATGACACTTCATTCCAATTTGCATAATAATTTGGAATGCGGTGAAAATAGCAATGTTTTTGCAAATGTCTTCAGCCTCAAATGTGTCAACCTCGTGAATGCCAACTTGCCATGAAACAGAGATGTATCTCACACACAACAGCTGGCCAGACTGGAGCCTTTCTCTCTTAGTCGTTACTGGTGATATGTGAGGTAAAAATATATTGTCTGGACCCCAGAAAGAGTAGCTGTCTGTTTTGGTTGGGGAATAATGGATCAGCAGAATGGGAGCTGGGTCGTCACTTTAACATGTTTGCTATCTCCTTATATCACACCAATTTGGGGGGCCAGTTGCAGTTTAGTTTTTAGTTGAACCTTTATTTCACCAGGCAAATTGACTGAACACTCTCATTTGCAGCAACGGCCTGGGGTGAAGGGGGGGAGAGGGGAATGAATGAGCTAAGAGAGATAGGGGTGATTAGGTTGCCATGACGGTATGAGGGGCAGATTGGAAATGTGTCCAGGACACCGAGGTTAACACCCCTACTCTTACGAGTAGTGCCATGGGATCTTTAGTGACCACAGAGAGTCAGGACACCCGACCCCCGAGAGACGGCACCCTACTTAGGGCAGATATCCCCATCACTGCTCTGGGGCATTGGAAATGATCTTTAGACCAGAGGGAAGAGTGCCCCCTACTGGCCCTCCAAAACCACTTCCAGCAGTACTGGTCTCACATCCAGTGACTAACCAGGCCCTACCCTGCTTAGCTTCATAAGCAAACCAGCAGTGCAATACAGGGCTCTATGCTGCAGAAGGCAAGCCAGGGTCTAATTTTAACGTATATATATATATACATACACACTGCCTATTTCTCCTTTTCTCAATGTCGTCCTGTCCAGGTTTATTTATAGCTACAACTCCCAGTGGATTAAGGACAGGTAAATGTCACTACACATCCTCATAGGCTTCCGCATCAAGCCACTACGCTGTTTTCCACACGGTTCCTTCAACCAGAAATTTCCATGGGTCAACGCCTGTGAGGTCACGCTTGCTCACCTGCCAGCACCCCAGCCACTCGACACATAGCAGCACAGTCAGGGCACAAAGCAAGCCTGTGGTGGTCAACTCTGTGTTAAGAAAGAGCTTAGACGACTGTGCCACCTAGAAGACCCTGAAGCATGGTGGTATCCTTGTACAAGGGTAGAGGAGAAGGGATAGGGCTGGCACCTGATGGCATTATCAACATTCAATACTATAAGTGAATTTGTAAATTATTTAGTATTCTTGTTTATTTCCACTTATTTTATAGTTCTACCCAGCAATGTTATAATCATTTATAATCCTCAAAGGCCTTTTTGAACTTTAACATTTGAAAAACAATCATTGCAAAACCTTTATGTAAGTAGTATGTTTTAAGGCAGGAAACAGTAACAGTGAAGCTAACTAAAATTATGGATTTAATTTAAAACCCTACTCTGTTTACAGAGAAATGTATATGTAGTTGTTTGATCAATATATGTATCTGGCCCAATCACAAAGGTAACTACGTTTAGGAGAGAGAATGGGTTTTACCTTCACAGAGAGACGGTACTTCAGCTTTATTTCCCAAGCATCAGCCATATTAGTCTGAGAGAATTCACTGTTCTAAGAATCTATGCCTCGATTGTTCCTTGCCTAAATAAGTGACCTTTGTCTGTCAATCCCTGGCACTTCATTTAGACCTTCTATTTGTCTGCTAGCCAACAAGGCGTAGGAAGTCCTCGGGTTGGAGGCCACGGTCGAGGATCAGGGTTGGGATGAAAGCAGGGTTCAAGTTTAAGGAAGAGTTTGGGGTCAGGGTTTTGGGAACGGTTTTGGCCACCGGTTCTTGTCTATAGGTGGGCCGGCTCTGGAGTCATTAGAAGCTACAAAATGTATATATATTGAGATTAATTTCGGGCCATATTGCCAAGGTTGGGGTAAGGTAGATGCTGGGGTCATGTGCAGTGGATGTCCCATGTTAGTCGTAACGTCTGTTTGGAAACAGGCCTTGTTAAGGAACACCATCCTCATGTCTGAAAGTTGAAGGACTCAATGGAAGCTCTGTACCCACGGCCACAAGTCAGATTTGGACAGACTCCTAACTCTTCGTCTGTTCCTTCCTCAGCTGCATTCTGACAGTGAACAATCCATCATAGCTTTGGTTCATTCCATAACTTTCCATCCATCAAGACCATCTGTCCAGTCAGCCATTGTTCTCATCAATCTATATACCCACAAAGATCGTTGCTCATATTTTCTGCAGTCTGTTCTCTGTTTAATTTAGACAGTATGTTTATGGTGATGGCAGCGATGGAGTTAAGAGCGCTCACCATCCCCCATGATGTCATCACAAGGGAATAGAAAAGAGTTGTAAAACTGATGTGTTGTAGGCAGATGACACTTCAGAGAGACATCTGACAATCTGGAAAGTTCTGAAGGTCATTCAGTAAAAAGCGTTAACATTTTAAATTCATTTTATACACAGTCTTTTAATATTCTGGTCCAGGAGAATATAAAAGCAAAATTAGATTTTGATAAATTATCAATTAATTTGTTATTAATGATGAACGGAACTGGCATTCAGTGGTGTTCAAAGGGCGTGGGAGTTGTGTCATTTCAGAAACTGCTGTGCTAACTATTTTTTGCAGCTTTGTTTTGCTCTGGTTGATGTTAGGGTGTGTCGTGCAGTGTGAGTAAACCACGTGTAAATCAGCTTCCATTGTATTGTAGGTCCCAGCTCTCACATGCTCTCTGTGTTTCATTTCTCCCTTCGCTTCGCTCTCAACACTCTGCTGTTTAAAGATTTAGTCTGGGAATTTTGCCAAGAAAAAAACTAATGTTTGAAACCTCTCATTTTGGCTAGGATGTGTAATATTACTTTTTTACTTTAACAGATTCTCATTTGCAATGGCGACCTGTCCAAGATGAAGCCTAATAAAAGGCAACATAAAGTTACCAACCGTACATCTCAGAAGTTCTTCCAAATTACATTCTCAGGAAACTATTTTAAAAACATGAATTACGTTGTATGTCAACATATTTGGGGTGTTTTTACATTTCAGCTGCACGTTTTGGTATTAGGCTATATTCATCCTTCTGTTACGTTGCCCCTGCACATTTCGTTTTGCGGATTCATGCGAGAACATTCCAGAAATTCTATAGAATTCAAAATTATATTGCAACATTCACAGTTAAGGTTAGGTTTATGGTTAGGCATGAGGTTACTGAGGTTAAGTTTAGGATTAAAGTTAGGGTCAACATTACAAAAAACTGACAACTGCCTGCCTGCTTCATGCTGCAATGCAGAATAAAACACACGCAAAGTGTCTGTCTGGATTTGATCTTGCGAACACCTGAATGAAAGTCGCAAATTTATACACCCGTCCATTATCCCCAACCCCCACCCTAGCAAAATCTACGCTACTTACATGCTACGTCATGATCTTCATATGTTCATATTTAACGTTATTCAGTTGTTAGATTTATGTTCATATTTCACATATTTCAGTTTTGCGAAATAGTTCCCTCAGAATGTATTTAAAAAGTTATACATGTCATACACACAAAAGTACAAAATACACAAAATAACAAAAATTCTAAACACAGTGTATAATACGGTAGGATGTTTAAAGTTAGTGCAAAATGAGAGGTAGGTCAGAAGGTATGCAGAAGTGGCAGGGCAATAACAATGGTATAAGTAACACCAGAGCATAACTGCAAATGATATTCGGGTACAAAAAATTACTGTGCAGATAAGTATGTGCAAATATGCCATGTAAAGTGCATACAATCACTATCAAACCTCAGTTAGACATGAAACTATAGTCGGGGGTTTGATGATATGGTGCAGAAATCATGACACAGTATTACACTATTTCTGGGACCCTTTTTAACTCAGAAGCACCACTTTAACATCCCATGTTCAAAATCACAGACTGCACCCTTAACTGTTGGACATGGTTTTGGTAATTGTAACGAATCCACATTCATCTACACCCCGGAGATCACATTCTCCGGAGTACTAAAGCAGAGCTGCGCACATCACTTCAGATTCCCAGGAGAACGCCGTTACGCACGTCTCCAACTATGCGCACCTGCCAGTGATTGGACTCATTATGTGCCTGTATAGGCTTTGAATAGACACTGTAGCAATGTGCTTTATTATACCTATATGTTCTCAGTAAGGCGTTATTTGATTTACTAGTACTACATATTCCATCTTGGTTGTATTAATTTATTATTAAAAAGAGGAACTCTGTTCCGATTCACCTCACATTTGCTTCCGCTATTTTCTTACGGGAATTCGTCACAGTAATGTACTCATTTTACAGTATATCAGCAAATAGGGTCGCACATGTTTTACGTGTGTCCCTAAAAATGTGATACATGGTGCCAGTTGTAAGCCACACTGGCAAACATTTCTAAGATGAGACCAAATCATTCTTTTTGCACAAAAGAAAAATCTGTTGATTATGGCATTCTAAATTGTTATATTCCTGATAATTACAAGTCATATTGAAGTCATGCTAATACCAGTGATGTGCAGTAGCGTCGCTACAAGCAGTGCCGTTACTAGTTTAATTACATTTCTTAGTAGTGTGGTCGTAGTGTCACTGTTTTCTGAATCAAATAGCTTTACAGTAGTGAAGCTCTTTTATTGATCAAGTAGTGCGGTAGCGTCCACACAAGCTACATTTTCCCAAGCATTTCTGAAGCTCAAGTCTGAAGTACAACTGCTAAGGATGTTAAGGATCAGTAAGTGATGCCACCGCCATACACAGACCTATGTGTAGCCGACTAGTGACGTGCGAATCCTGAATGATTTGTTTTTCAGTGAAACTGAATCACTGCTCTAAAAGATTTGTTCATGTGAATCACTTTTGCGCAAGTCAAAATCTCCGAGATTTAGCAGGTGAAGTTGCGCAGTGTCGTCTAGAGTTGCTTTCAACTCCTCCCACTACTTCCCTTTCGTTGTTTGTGCCATTCTATTTTTCCCAGTCCACAAGTCTAAATAATCTCTGTCCGATATTCAGAAACGGTCCTGCTCGCAGCAGAGAGTGAGGAAGATATTCTAAACCCAGACTTGGTGAGCACAATCCATTCAGCAGGGAGTTTGTACGACATTTCAGGGACATTGCCACACAGTGCCAGAGTCTACTCACCAAAAAGCCAAGCCACCA
>JACXGM010031429.1:0-12967 GCA_016801145.1 Umbra pygmaea
CTGGGATCTGATCCAGTCCTGCTCACGAGGTTACATAGCCTGGGATCTGATCCAGTCCTGCTCACGAGGTTACATAGCCTGGGATCTGATCCAGTCCTGCTCACGAGGTTACATAGCCTGGGATCTGATCCAGTCCTGCTCACGAGGTTACATAGCCTGGGATCTGATCCAGTCCTGCTCACGAGGTTACATAGCCTGGCAGACTGTGTACCATTCTTTAAAGAAAACCAAAGTGATCAGGCTAAATACATTTATTTTGAATGGGATTCAAATTAAAACTATAAGGCATCACAGAATAGCAGTTATTAAACAAATCAAACTTATTCGTGTAGGGCAATATTTTCTGATCACATGCTGCATTCATCTTGCCATCAATTTGACTAAATTCCATGTGCCGCTGAATCTCCCACACTCCCACATCATCAGTACTTTTTGTCATAGGACTTGTTGACTCCTCTCCAAGCATATCGTTCATGTTTCTGACCATTAAAGTTAAATTCTAGTCTCATCACTTCAAATGATTTTTGTTCTAGCAGTATGAGGCTTGTCTAGGTGCTGTTTGGTATATTTTAAACGGGCTGTTTTGTGCCGTTGTCTGGACTGTGCAGCCCATTTTTGTTCAAGTACCTCCTTATTGTGCATCTTGAAACAGCCACCCCACATTTTTGCAAAGAAGCCTGTAATTCAGCTGCTTGTAGGTTTTTCATTGCATCCCAACCAATGTTCAAGGCAGTTGTGCCTTAAATATTTGTTTGTCTACCTGACCGTGCCATGGTATGAACAGAACCCCTACTTTTCCATTTTATTATCAGAGTTTGAACAGTATTGATTGGCATTTTCAAATCTTCGGATATCTTTTTTTATAATTTTACTGATTTGTGAACTACCTTTTCTCTCAGGGCCTTTGAAAGTTGTTTTGCTTTCCACATGGCAGGAGTCTCTCAAGAGCTACAAAACTCATTGACCATTTATACAGAGACACTAATTACTAGAGGTGTGCCCCAGTATTTGAAACGGATACAGATATGTTTATTTATGGAATTATTTGTGATCGGATAATTCTACACTCAATGCTGCACTCAAAATTAGCTGATCCTGCTGTCAATAAAGACTGGGATGTCAAGACGGCTGATATTTATGAGGACACCCCTTCTCATTTGCCTGGTAAATTACCTCTCACTCATGTAGAACACAAATAAGAAAAGCATACACACCGATTGGCCCATGTGTTTTCTTTTAACCAGTTGTCCCAGTGCAAACTCAATTTTTTTTCTCTTGATGTCCACTAGGGAATAGTACAAGGCTTCGTGTCCACGAAGGAATAGGTTACAAGGCTTAGTGTTCACTGGGGAATAGGTTACAAGGCACATCTATCTATATTGTGATGACCCACACTGTGTCAACAGCTTTCTGTTAACACTAATAATGTCCCACGTGAAGTCCTGAGTCTGTGGTTAAGATTCAACCCTGAAAGATGTTGTTCTATTTGTATCTCAAATCATTTTAAGAGGCTTTATTGACAGGGTGGAGCAGGTGGAAAACAAACATCTCTCAAAAAATTTCAGTCCTTCACCCACTAGTCTCATGTTGTTATCTGGTAGATAACTAGTCTCATGTTGTTATCTGGTAGATAACTAATCTCATGTTGTTATCTGGTAGATAACTAATCTCATGTTGTTATCTGGTAGATAACTAGTCTCATGTTGTTATCTGGTAGATAACTAGTCTCATGTTGTTATCTGGTAGATAACTAGTCTCATGTTGTTATCTGGTAGATAACGGGCGGGGCTGGCTTTGTGGGCTCCCACCTGACCGACAAGCTGATGATGGACGGACACGAGGTGACAGTGGTGGACAACTTCTTCACGGGTCGCAAGAGGAACGTGGAGCACTGGATCGGCCATGAGAACTTTGAGCTCATCAACCACGACGTGGTGGAACCACTCTACATCGAGGGTGAGAGGCACTGACAAACACACAGCCGTTCATCTCATTCCCAACACTGACCCAGAACACCTCACCATTCACCTGGTTTAATACACCGACCCAGAACACCTCACCATTCACCTGGTTTTAAAACACCGACCCAGAACACCTCACCATTCACCTGGTTTTAAAACACTGACCCAGAACACCTCACCATTCACCTGGTTTTAAAACACCGACCCAGAACACCTCACCATTCACCTGGTTTAATACACCGACCCAGAACACCTCACCATTCACCTGGTTTTTAAACACAGACCCAGAACACATCACCGTTCACCTGATTTAAAACACACTTACTCAATGAACAACACCTACACCAGGTGCTGCAGGATCAAAGGTTAATTGGAATTGATAGCCGGCTGGATAGGGAGAGACACAAAACATAGTGAGGCCCAGAGGGTGAGCGAGAGGAAAAGAAGGTCTGAAAAGTAGCATTCAAGTTTGAAGTCGCTGTGCTTTGATGGAGCTGCGTACAGCACAGTATGTAGCCAGGCCTTGAGGCTGAAGGCTTGAACACTTGAACACAGCAGGAAAGGCCCTTTGGAAAGTTCTGGAATCTCAATATCATTCTGTTTAGTCCGCCTAAAGCCACTTATTGCAAATGGAGAGGTGGAGCAGGCTTGTCCTGAGAGACTGCCTGTCATGGGAACAGTGAAGGCCATCAAATCACTCTCAGTGGTGCAAACACCTTTAAGAAAAAAATTACATTGTGCTTGGAATATATGTTTCTATAGTGGGAATTAAACTTTCAAAGCTCCACTGTGGTAGGCTTCATTTTTCAATGTACACTGTTATCTATTGATTCTATCTACAATGTCTTGGGGGGGGGGCGGATTATAATTCCATATTCTGTTGACCCCCCCGCCATCCCCACTAATATACAACCTGATGTACAATCTGACCGTGACCTCCTAGCAGATTTGGTTTGTACTTGGTTGCATCATGACACCTGCTCTAAGACGAAGCGGGGCATAAATAATACACGGTTTAAAACTACGGTCTGTTCTTGCCTTGGTTAAACACTGTATACTTAACAACATTCCAGTTTTATAATAATGCTTTTCTTTAATTATTCATATAATGTGTGTGCTAAGGGCAACCTCAAATAGTAACCTCAAATCTCAAATAGTAATGAACAATTATTAATCCATAGTATATATGTGAATACATTATTACATTTTGCATCTCCTCAAAACCCTAGTGTTCTTGCTTAGTTAACATTGGCTGTAACAACAATGTTTGGACATCATAAAAGCAAACAAAACTGAAAATCACTTGTATAAAGTATTTTTATCTTTTTTTAATGCTGGCATAAAAAACATTGCACATGTTTTTTCTGTTTTTAGACAAACCGTTTTGTGTGATTCGATTAATTATAATCTCAGAATGAAAATACATAAAAGATTTGCTGAACTTTTACAGACCTGGCCTGTCCTTATTCTGGAAACGCATATATCTATCTGAAAGCCATATTAAGTTGACCGGTTGTTCTTAGAGACAGTTTTATAATCTGATTTTGTATGTTCTATGTATCAAGTATATTCAGAAGTGTCCACACTTGTGCAGCCAAATAGCTAGCTTTATCTTTAGCATTTCAGGTACAGGTGGTCATGTCAGCAAAGCATAACCCCCAATCTAGAACCAGCTATCAGCAGAACCGTGACGATACAGTATTTTTCAAGGCAGCAGCATGGTTTTACCATAGTAATAATACATATTAATAATTAAACTTGCACTATGTAACTTTTTCAAAAACTACAAAAATAAAGATGAAAACGTCCACTTAAATAATACAAAATATAGACAATAGTAGAATAGCCTAATCAACATTTGACAATTTATAACTAAAAATAAATGCATATTATGGACAAAATAATAGTTTATTTTTGGACATTTGTTATATTGTTCCTTTATTCCTGTGTTCAGTAAAAACATTTATATATTGTTAAGAAGTAGATTCTATATAATCATGTTTAAATACAGTTTAGAATGGTATTACTAGATGAGAGAGTTTTACAGTTATAGTTGGGGCCTTTTGGAAATTTCTAGGACATGTAAGACAGACAGGGAGAAGATTCAGGGTCAAGCCAGATAAGACTTTCCTTTTGGAGAGTAGACAAGGAAGCAAGGCCAAGAGTGACTTAGGACAGAGGTAGAGCCCTTATAGTTCTTATATTATAAACATCAGCATAAGCAGTAGCTTATGGCTTAGGATGTATAGCTGTTATATATTGGACTGCTTATAACTATATGATCTATTGTAGGTTAGACTGTAATTCCATCACAGGTCTAATACATGTGGATGCCATTCAGACTAATAGAACAGGACATTTTACTGACAGGACACTAGACAGATAAGGTTTACTGAGTTATTCGGATAAAAACTAGCAAGGCCAGTTGATTAGACGCTAGACAGAAGTTAAGGTGACCAGCATGAGCTCGCATGAGACAGTCACGGGTCTGAGGAGATTCTTCTAGGAGGTGTGCGAACAACAATGCTAAGGCTATATAACCCAGTTCCATATTATCATTTGGGGCATTTTTCCCAACACGTCTTGATTGCCTTGTTATGAAATTACCCTGTTTCCATAACGAAAAAGTACTTTATTAAACATTCTATTATCAACTGCAACCTGATCTTGCCAAGCCTTAACATCACCATCTTACAATATAAAAACAATCTACGTAAAATTCGGGCGGACAGGACAAATTAATGGGATGTTACATAGTGAAGCGTTAATAATAATAATAATAATAATAAAAATCTATACATTTCAAACATGCATTAGCTTTAATGAGGCATCCTATCCTTTGCCGCATGAGCCACGCCTCTTCAAATGGTGGTGAGTTCATTGTGTCCTTTGATCACGTCCGTGTCCTGACAGAGTAGTGTGTCCCTCTCTTTGAGGGACTGACAGCAACATTACAACATTAAAGACTACAACAAGCATTCCCTGGAATGAGAGGAGGGCTTTCCTGTTTCTATAGCAACGCTCTCCTATATTACTTTTCCATCTCATGCGGTGACCTCTCACTGCGGTGTATAGCTTGTTGACCATAATAGTCACGTTGCCACGGTCTCTATACCTATCCCAAATTCGTTGCTGGATCTCTCTATTTACAAAAAGTTAGAATTTAGCATTTGGGTCCCTGTCTGCGTGTGAGCTTGTGTGTCTGAACATTTTAGTATGCGTGTCTGACCACCCTCCACTCGCTTCAAATTTCTTCCGGATTAAGCCTTCAGTCCTCTGAGTAGGAGTAATCAAAAATGTATTTGTTGTGACCAATCGCTTCATTCGTCCAAACGGTTAATAATGGACGATGACTCATTGTTTGAACAGTCACAAGGAAGTGACAGTTGATCAGAACATCATTCATCAAGGTTTATTTGCCATAAGACACGCACGTTTTAGGCATTTAGCAGAACTACACTTATTTGTTGTGCCTTTACATCAGCGATGGCCAGAACTCTGAAGGCTCCAATAGGCTTTGGTCATGACTCATGTTTCTTATTGAGCCAATATTCTTGCTTTAATAGACTTTCCTGACTGCAGATAATACAGGATAAATACCAATAACAATTTGGGTGGTTGCTAATTGAATGAGTTTACACCATGTTCAAAGGGTGCAGCTTTCTAAACGATCACAGCACACAGTCGTCCAGGCAACACTGAAGACAGCTAAAAAACAAACCTCCCTGGTTGAAATGCATCAGTCACACTTTGTGCCACTTTGGCCTGGAAGTAAGGATTGGCCTTGACAGGTTGTGCCAGTTGAACATAATTTAACATACTAGATACACTAGCAGATGATAAACAACCATATTATCTATTTAGTCTTAGAAATGTGCAACACTTTTAGGAAATGTAGCTGAAAAACTCTGACCTGGACTTCAGCACTAGGGAAATGGGACTCCCATTTTGACATTTTCTGACAACTCTTCACTACGTCACTGCTTCACTTACACCTCCACCCCCCCCCACCCCTTTTATTTTACAGTGGACCAGATTTATCACTTGGCCTCTCCTGCTTCTCCTCCCAACTACATGTATAATCCCATCAAGACCCTGAAGACGAACACTATCGGTACCCTCAACATGCTTGGTGAGTCCAGAAGATCAATTATTAAAATAACAGCACTGATTAACTAGGATAACAGCACTGATTAACTAGGATAACAGCACTGATTAACTAGGATAACATCACTGATTTAACTAGGATAACAGCACTGATTTAACTAGGATAACAGCACTGATTAACTAGGATAACTACACTGATTAACTGGGATAACAGGACTGACAAGAATAACAATGACTGACAAGGATAACAGCACAGACAGACGAGCGTAACATTTCCTTGGAGAACTGCACTGACTGGCTAGGGTAACTGCTCTTTATCAACTTAGACGCACTTGTGACCCTTGTAAAAAGGCCAGCGTAGAGCCCTGAGCATTGACAAACTAGGATAACTGCTCTGGCCTACTAGGAAAACTGCTCTGGCCTACTAGGATAACTGCTCTGGCCTACTAGGATAACTGCTCTGGCCTACTAGGAAAACTGCTCTGGCCTACTAGGAAAACTGCTCTGGCCTACTAGGATAACAGCATTGACCTACTAGGTTAACAGCATTGACAAACTTGGTTAAATGTTCTGGCCTAATATAATAACAGCATTGACAAAATTGGATAGCTGCTCTTGCCTACTAGGATAATAGCATTGACCAAATAAGAACTGCTCTGGCCTATTGGCATCAAAGCACATACTTTCCCAGAGCTTAATGATATGTTAAGATGGAATTGTAACTAGAGGATCATTTATTTTGTCCACATGAGTTTGGGTGATGCTTAGTGCAGTGGATTTCCATGGATCTATCAGGGCAGCATGCAGATTTATAATGGTTGGTTGGTGGTGTGGAGATGATGTGATCCATGTTTAGCCTCCGGATACGCTTAATGGTGACAGAAGTTCTATAGAGTTATAGTTGCGTAGTTTTGTTATCTCTAGTGCTGGGAATTTCAAGGGATCTCGCAATACGATTTTATCTCGATACTTGTGTGACGATGTGATATGTATTGCGATTCTCATGATTCTGAATGTATTGAGAATCAATATTCTGATTTTCTTATTTTATTGATCTTGTCCAATTCCCACTGAGCCTGCCATGTCAGCTGCTCTGCAACTCCTTGGACAGATGCAGGAGGTGAGGGGGGCTCACGTGGTTCATCCAACTACATGTCACCGAGCTGGCAGGTTATTTTCACACTGCTCATCCAACATGTACGGGATGATTACGTTCACCAACTATTCTTCAGTGATTTAATTTACAGGGTCTCGATCTGCACACAAGCAGTTGCTGGAGAGTGACGTGGCAAGGCAGATAATTCAACTTATCTATCCATATCCCGGGCAGCGCTATGCCAGTTGGCCCTGCCTCGTCCTGGAAGTACCAGAAAGTTGGAGAACCATAATCATGCTCGAACGAAGGACTATCATGAAATAATGTGATTTTCAGCTTCTTTTCTTAATTAGAACATGCTAAAAAGTTCACCTGAAAACAAAAAGCTGCACATAGATGGATGAATGTGTTCTAGACAAATATACCTTTATTTATTAGCATTTTTCAATGCACAAAATATAGATTTTTGGGTTTGAGAATCTATATTATAATGGCAAAAATAGTATTGTGATATGTTGCAGTATAAATTTTTCCTCCCATCTCTAGTTACCTATGCTTATTTTGGTACAGGAACATTTGATGACATTTAGGGACCAAGTAAGGACAATATGCTGCAATAAGGAATTATTGTGACAACTGATAAAGCCCTCCTCCAGTTTGGTAGCTTTGCACGTTGCCATGGTGTTCTGGAGCCTGATGTGAATGAGAGTTGTTCTCTCTGAAGCCGGCTGAGTTCCGCTTGTATGGCAGCGAGGCGCCTGTGTGCGTTCCACGTCTCTTACCGGATCAGAGAGACACTTGTGATTCCACCTCAGGTTCTCTGTGAGAGAGTTTGGTAATTACACATGATTGCCTTGTTTAGAGTGGACAGCCGATCAATGTGTTTACATCACGCAGTGGTATGATGTCTATATGAGTGTGGACAATTCGAGCACAAGTCTCATCTGGCATTTACGAGGTCTGGTTGGCACAGAGTACCCGTACTCTGAAATGCTTAGTGTCTGAGCGGTCGTGCCGGGAGGAGATTGGAAACATCATCGCAGTGTTGGCACCTACATTTGTCATTGTAATTGTCACATTAAACATATCACGCCGTCACCCCCCACCGAGTTCAGTTTGATGGTGTTTTTAGCTTACTAGCTGAGAAGCGTCTGTGTAGTAATTAGTGTGTGATCTGCTAATAGCAGCTTATCAGCACGAGGAAACCCTGATCTGGGACCTGCTGCAGGCACTTCCTGTTTGTGTTATTTTTTTAAATCAGGACTTTGTCGGATGTTTCTTTATAGGTATTTCCACGAGTCTCGTTTTGCCATTGAAATTCTCCAGTGTAGGTTTTAAGCTAAAATCTGAAATGTCTGGTGGGAGCCCAAGGATGGACTTTGGGAATTTCTTGGCCAATAGAAAATCTCCAAGCATGGAAGTCTTTTTTTTGCTAAATGTAACATTGGTCTTTGTTGTGGAAAACAGATGAGTTGTCTAACACGTAAAGAGATTGGTAAGACTAGGCAGATGGAGGTAAATAGTTTGAGTATGCATGTTCTGGGATGAATCCCATCTGTGTTGTGTATCAGAAGGGGTATCGGTTCCAGATCCTATGCTGTGGTTCAGGAACCGATCTCAGCTTCTGCTTAGATCGTAATCCTGCTGCACTCCTGCAGGTGTGATGTCTGGCTCAATTTCTTCTAGCCTGTCTGTATCCTACTCTTTCTCCAGGCTCCACTCTGGCTTTGGTTGATCTAGTGTACATCTCTCTTCAGACCACACTCTGGGTTTGATTGATCGGGTCTGGTCTCTCTCGTCTGTTTTATCCTCAGGGTTGGCAAAGCGAGTGGGAGCCCGTCTGCTGCTGGCATCAACATCTGAAGTTTACGGAGGTAAGTCGTTTGACCTAACAACCTAATACCGTTTCAAGACACGTCTAGACAAATTCCCTGAATTGTATTTATTTTTTAATTCGCTAAATTCAAAAGCTGATAAATATTTTACATTCGCTTGAATCATCTACTCCCAGAAGGGAACTTCATGTAATAGGCATTCTATGCTCAAAGACACTATGCACTACAGCCTGGGATGAAGATGTATATCGCTGAGTTTAACTACAATAACCTACGATCTAAGCCTCAGTTTAACCTAGCACCCACACCTAAACATAAACTGAAACGCTAATGGCTGAACTATCAGTGTTGTCGTGACCCTGGGTATCGGTTTTGTACCCTGGGGTATCAGAAAGTATTGTCTACCGGCCTCACTACTAATTTCATCAGTAGTGACTCATTATGGTGGCTAAGCTCTGTGTTTTTGCTCCGTCCCCTCAGACCCAGAGGTTCACCCCCAGAATGAGGAGTACTGGGGGCACGTGAACCCCATCGGCCCCCGGGCCTGCTACGACGAGGGCAAACGTGTGGCCGAAACAATGTGCTACGCCTACATGAAACAGGTACGCGAGACCTCGCACACAAGCAGAAATACATACAGAAATCTGCAGTTCACACACATTTCTGGGTAATATCTGTGTGTAAAAAGAAAGTTGATAGAGAATTATCTGAGTTGTTTATGATAGAGGACAATATGAGGAGTGTATGAACGAGCACAAATATGCAAATCAGATGTTGTCTTAGGGACACCTGATGCAATTATTCAAGGGATTCATTAGTGTGCTTGAGCTGTCATACCTGAACTGGCTGGGGTTTTTTCTTGAGTGTCACATTGGGCTGCGTGTGAGAAAGTCAAAAGAATGGTCCAAAAAAGTTAAGAGCAGAGATCATCGCCCTTCACAAATGAGGAACAAGATACAAAAACATAGCAACAACTGAATGTTCCCAGAGACATTTTTCAAAGCATAGTTCTCAAGTTCAAAGTAAAGTGATTAGTGGTTACATTACTTGAACGGGGCATAAAAAATAAATCAATTACTTAACCATTTCAGTTGCTTTTGTTTGATTTGTTCATTGCAATAATTTTGAATACAACTTTATATACATAATTCTAGTGGGTCACTTCAGATAATTCTGACGCACCTGAATCAAAAAATAGTAAACTGTGGTTACTGACTACAATTTTCATGTAATTACTTTTATATATAGTAATAGTTTGTGTTCACTGCTCACGTTTACATTTTTTTTAAATATATATATTGATTCTCTAGTCGCCTTATCATATGGTTTCTATTTTCTTTTGCATTTCCTAAAGTTTTTTTTTCTTTTTTTCACTGTACATGCAATAACACTTGCAGTCTTCTGTACATGTGACAAACAAAACTAACCTTTTGTCCAGATCTGGTGCGGGTAAATTCAGTCACGGAAGTATAGGTGGTGAACTTAATCATCCCGTGCATGATCTGACTAAAAGCTTCCATGTTGGATGAACAGTGCGATTAACGAATTGGCCCCTGGGCGACATGTGGTTGAATGAGCCATGTGCGTGCCCTTTACCATCCCACAGATCTGTCCAAGGAGTTGCAGAGTTGGTGAATAGTGGGAGAATTTGTGGGAATTGGGAGGGGAAGAAAATGGGGGAAAAAAAATGTCCACCTCTTCCATAACGGAGAGATGTTTAAGCACAGCAGGTGTATTAATTAGACCTATAAACATTCAGTAATCTGTTTTGGGACAATTATCTTTCCAGTCCAGTTCTGGAATAGCAGCCCCAGACAATATGTTGCCCCCTATGTCATTTATGTGTTTGATGTTGTGTTAAAGAAGCCCAGGGTTAGCCTGGTCTTTATCAGCTACTGAACAGAAGAGGTTTCAAACATGGTACACACACAACCTCATGCGTGAACACACACAAATATACACACACACGTGAAATTCCTTGGGGAAAGAATTTCAAATAGATGAGAGATACACATTGAGAAGGCTACAAAGAGACTTGGGGGGGGGGCATGTAGAATATAAAAACCGGAGAGTAAGATGTGTCTGTCTCTGATGGTATCCTCATGAAATCTAGACATCACAAACGGAATTGACTTCAGTATTTTCATGAAAGGCATCTATGATGTGCAGGTTGGCTCAAAGAACCCACAGTCCCTGGTGATATATCTGTGGGGTGGGTAGCGATGTCCCCGGGACCACCAGCTTGCATTCAAACGCTACGCGGATATCAGTCTGGCAGTCTGAGGAATACATTTGTTTCGGATAAAGCGCATTTCCAATGGTTTTGAGCTTAATTTTTTTTTTTTATGTTATTTGAACAAATCAAACCAACAAGCCACATGAAATAGAAAGCAGAATTTAGTTAGTTAGCTAGCTTCAGTAACATTAGCAGAAATAACACACTTGTTTGTTATTAAAGTATGTAGCCAGCTCCAGTATACTTACAGAAATGTCATTAATTAAAATTCCCATCAGGTGCTCTTGATACAGTTTTAAAGCCAGCATATTCTGCAAATTGTTAAGCAACATATATAATGCTGACTATAGCATTAGCATCACTGAACACCTCCTTAAAAGAAGCCACTATTGTTTTTCAAATATATTTTCATAACGGATTTGTGTTCTGTGTGCTTCTCACACTCGTCATCACCTAAAACAAGCCAATAGTTCATCAAATGGTGCTGATTGGGTCGGGTAAAAGCTAAGCGATACTGCCTATTGGTATTGCCAGACTGATATGCGTGTAGTGTTTGAATGCAAGCTCGTAGTTTCACACAGCATTGTGAGGCTACTGTAGGTGTTAAACATACAATATGTCGTTTTTGGCCGCCAGGGGGCTCTCAATCAAAACAATAGCAAAATATGTACTTGGATGACGTCGGGAATTAGCGTTGGATCATGGGTTTTGTTATCGTCATCAATGACAACCTTCCAATCTAGCGTTTTCGGCAGAAGAAAATGTTTACTGACAAAGTAATGTATTGTTAAAAATATTATAACTTTATTCACGTTATGTTTGGCGGTTCCCTGGAACTTAGAACAACTAGAGCAGTCAAAGGTTATATGACGCCATTGACTGAAGACAAAATGAAACGTGTCTTTGAATTATATTACAAATTTATCTGGGGTTGAAAGTTGGTGGAAACCTTTAGGATAATGTAAGTACACAACTAAGAAATATATACATAAAATAGGTATAGTGATGTTTGCTTTTTTAATGCAAAGTACGTCTTTTGTTTTTGTTTTGGAAAACTACATATTGCACCTTTTTAAGTAGTGGGTTGATTGACCCAAACAGATTTCTTTTTTCGCTATCCATGATTGGAGAAATAATGCAATTTCGGTTGCCCCCACAGCTCAGTAAATAAAATGAAAATATATCTACAGTAGCTATACGGCAGGTTTTCAGATTGCTTTTAGTAATAATGTTTGCACAATCCCACTTTGTTCATCAAGAATGTTAGAATGCTTATAAAAAACTATGAGTAGAAGGCCCCCGTCAAGACTCGTCAAGAAGCATTCAAGAACCTGTGTAAACATCCCAATTTCTTCATTACACATGACTGACCCTGTACCAAAACGTCATGCGCAGTGTTGGTAGCGTGATGTTTAGACGATGTAGAGAGGAACCCGAGAACAAAGGGAAAATGAAAAGAACACAACTCTCAAACTACCTTGAAAAGAACACAACTCTCTCAAATTAAATACATATGTTAAAAAGAGCGCGGCTGTCTCGAAAAGAGCGCGGCTGTCTCGGGAAAGAGCGCGGCTGTCTCGGGAAAGAGCGCGGCTGTCTCGGGAAAGAGCGCGGCTGTCTCGGGAAAGAGCGCGGCTGTCTCGGGAAAGAGCGCGGCTGTCTCGGGAAAGAGCGCGGCTGTCTCGGGAAAGAGCGCGGCTGTCTCGGGAAAGAGCGCGGCTGTCTCGGAAAG
>JACXGM010031430.1:0-12966 GCA_016801145.1 Umbra pygmaea
TATATATAGCTTTGGAAATATTAGCACGAATGGCCTTGCATCACCAGTTCCTTTCTCTGAGAAGGTAGGGAAATACAGTTACCTGATTGGTTTACAAGCAGTTCGCTTCGCTGGTGCTGAACAGAGCGTGCATACCAAGGGGTACAGACCACTATAAGAAGCTGAAAGCACACTTTGCAATTTACCTGACTGAATTTGGTGAGTGATGGTTTCAATATTTTTTATATTTTCTGGTATATCTAAGTTACCCAGGAGCTCTTGACATAGGCTTAGCTAACGTTAACTACAGCTTGATGAATTGAGTCATTGAACATAGCAGGAGAGATCGCAACGTTAGCCAGCTAAAGTTCCAGTGGAAAATTATTAGCTAACGCTACCATTAACGTTAGCCTAATATTAGGTATTGTTTGTATAGCTAACGGTAAATTACAAAAAAGAAACACAGGTTAATGTTAGTGCTTCTTTCTAAAATCTCTACAACTCATTTTCCCAGGACGTGTGGATGATTTTGAGGTGAGGGGACTGACAAGGCTGAAGGTAAAGTGGTCCACCATTCAATCAATAAGGCTAAACTATAAGGTAACCCTAATACAAACATTATTTTTACAGAATGAGTGTGTTAGGGGAGAAGGATGCAGCAATTGTTGAAGAGCTGTAGATGTATTCTACAAAATCAACAGGCAGGGGTTTTGCCAGATGCATTCTCTGCCTTAAAGATATAAATTATGCTAACAAAGGCAGCCATGCCCTGCAGGCGCACTGCCAGACGGATGTTCCTTAAACTACTATGTTGCTATACTGCTATGTTGCCAGAATTACCTGCTGTATGATTTATATTGTACCAATTAGATTATGCATGTGATGTGACGAATCTGTCCGACTTTGTGTAGGACGGACCAACTCTGAGAGGACTTTTTCCAACATGAAGAGATTTCCCTTTTTGTTAAATTTAGATGAGAGTACCTCCAACAACAACAAAAAAGATTGGTCTCATATTAAACTTGCCATCAAAGTCCTTCTGCTAATTAACCTTTTTATGTTGAAGGTCCTATTCATGCTTGTTTGCTACTATCATGCAGACTTGAGGAAGGTGATAGTGGAGCATTTGGGGTCCTTGGAGATTGTGAAGGTGAATGCTGCTTCTTTAGAGAAGGTGCTCTGTGAGTTTTTAGAGAAAAACAACATCCCTTGGAATAACCTTGTGAGTATGCTGATGGACTCGTGTGCTGTGATGAGGGGCAGCAAGACCAGCCTCGAGACCAGGATGCACCAATACTGTCCCTACCTGCTTGATGTTGATGGGGTCTCCTGTCATCATACAATGCGACAAAGAAGTTCTCAGAGCCCTTTGACAGCTACTTAGAGAAGCTGTTCAGTGATCTCCAGGTTGACCATCAGTGGAGTCAAGACCAGGTAAACAAAATGCCAAGCACATTTGACACTACAGCGCTTTACCACCCTCTGTTGAGCACTCAGAGTAGCACACTCCACCTATGTGAATTTGGTATAACCTGAATTTGTTAGCTTTAGCCTAGACCATGGCTGCTGGCCTTACTGTACTGTACGGTGGTAAAACTATGGAATGTGTAGAATGTCTGTGTTTCTTTCAAAATATTTTTCTGTCTTTTGTCAGGTATTGTACCTCAAGGAAATAGCTATGATTCTATATCTCCCAGCCTCCAGCCCACAGAGGGGCTTTGTTCCTCATCGCTGGCTGTCTGCATATGATGCCAGCATGGCAACCCATGCAATGATTCCTGCATACAAAGTCTTCTTTTATGGCTACCTCTCCACTGCAGTTAAGTAGATGTATAGGGAGCCTTGGGAACTGATGTACACCAAGTACCATATCAATCAGGTGGCAAGAGCCAGTATCAAGGTGGTTCAGGTAGTACTCAACAGGAAAGGTCATGAGACTTGGATGTTCTAATCCCTTATAATAATTAGCACTTATAATTGTTATGAAGTTACTAATGAGGAGGAATATGTATTGTGTGTTACACTTACATTAACTGATCTTTCACAGGCATGACTCCACAAGTCCGTGAGAGAAAAAAAGAGGATATGTCAGAAGCTAAGGCATGAGGAGATGACAACAGTCCTACGGCTCAGCATCTACATGGGTGTGCTGGCTATTCTCAAGGAGTATGTCATGGTTTTCCAGGTGGGTGTTAGTTGTGCTTGGAATTACTGCAACTTGACTGCACGTGCATGCACATCCAATGTTGGCAATCAATCATTTTCACAAGAATTTGTTTTACATACACAGGGTAGCCAGACATTGGTTCACAAACTTCACGATCATCAGCTTGAGCTGTTCCTGGGCTTCCTGGCTTGCTTTGTGAAGGTCTAACACATTACTCTGGTAATTAACTCCTCCTTACACCCACTCTGCCTACATTAGTATATAGATGTTATCCCTATTTTTACTTTTCTGTTGTCTGTGATATCAGTTTACTTTTTTGTTAAGCAATCTGGGGTCTTTTGAAAGGCACTTACGTTATTACTCCTGTTAATAACTTTCTTACACAGCTGTCTCCCAGGGCTCTATGGGAGATGGTCCTGGAGGATCATATGCTGCTGCCCTCTATGTGGGACAGGAGGCTGACATGTTCAGGGGCAAGAATCTCAATCATGCTGTAAGTACCCTGCATCACCTGCATGACCTTTTTTCTTAATTGTTTTTGAGACTTAAAATAATGGTCAGTTTTTGGTGTTTTGTGTCAGCTGTTGGTGCCATTCCTAGCAGCTGTCAGGAAAGCCTACATCACCACTGCAGTGTACCTCCAGAAGAAGCTCCCCTTGGCCACATTTACAGTTCTTACCAGTTACTTTGGGATTTTTGTTACCTCATGTCCTTGCACTGATTTTAAATTCTCATCCATTTCTTGGAAGGCTGAGTGGAATGCCGAGGAACCTCTTGCCAGCAGACCAGGACATCCAGAGAGAACTTTAGTGGTTCAATGTTGACCTGACTCTCCCCAGTTTCAAGGAGGGAGAGCATCGTGGAGTGGTGGGGTCATGTCTTTGGCAAGCCAGATAACTACCCCTCCCTGAGTGCGATGGTTAATTGTTGCCTCTACATCGTTCACGGACCAAGAGTTGAGTCTACTTTTAGTTTGATGAATGATGTAATTGACCAAAGGAGTTGCAACATGAATGTACTAACATTTGATACAATCCAGACGGTGAAGTACCCAAGTATCTGGCAGTGGTCAGATGAACAGACTGCTGAAGAAGAGAAAAAGGCAAGGCTGAGACGTGGCAAAACAGCATAAGCGAGCCATGGAGACTGGTGGTCCAGGCAAAGAAGAAAAAATTAGATCTGGTTCTGAGAGTATTACGAACTGTAATGTAAATTGTTATCTTTGCCAATAAAATGTATTAAAATCTGAATTACATAACATTGTCTTGGCTGTCGATCATGATGGAAGAGTAGACAAGTTCTCTTATCATCTCTTATTATCTCTTATTCACCCATTTGTGGGTGGTGACATTACCACATTTTGCCTCATACTGTAAATGTTAAACCCAGTGACAGGCTGGCATGAAATGTCTTGCATAATACTTAGTAAGGAGGCCATAATATCTTTGTTCAACTCATGGCTGAAGTTAAATTTCTCCAGCTCTCCAACGAAAAGATAATTTCTGCAAACCCTTCTAAATAGGCCATTGTTGTGGCGGTAGCATCTAATTGCAGATTTCGGGACGCATGCCAGTAGGATACACGCGGTGCGAGTAGCTCCGTTTGTACTGACAATTCTGTCGATATAGAGTTGCAATCAAAATGATTCAACCCCCTTTGCACATCAGGTTTACTGTCCAAATGTAAAGACTTTCAGCTGTTTGCAATGAACAAATCAAACACAAGCAATTGAAATTGCGCAACACAATGAATGCTTCAAGTGGTTCCCCCAAATTTAACTGCAAATGCAACTGATAAATACTTCTCCAGTCACAAATTATTCAATCGCTTCATGGCAAGCATATTCAGTACATAGTAGAGCATCTTTTTGCTATTATAACCTGCTGCAAACAAGAAGCATAGGTAGCCTCTGGCAGTGTTCCAGTTCAGTAATATTCTTGGCTTTGTTTGTTGGGGTTCAAGTCGGGTGAATGTGATGGCCACTCTAGAATCTTCCAAGACTTCTTCTGCAACCAAGCCTTGCTGAAATTTGAGGTATGCTTGGGATCATTGTCCTGTTGAAAAGTCCAATGACACCCAAGCTTCAGCTTCATCAGACAGCATGAAATTTCCTCCTAGGATTTATTGATACTTCAATAAATCCATCTTGCCTTCCACATGCTGCAGGTTTCCTGTGCCAGAGGATACAAAGCAGCCCCAGAGCATCACAGAGCCTCCACCGTGCTTAAATGTGAGCAGAGTGTTTTTTTCAGAGTATGCATCATTCCTCTTCCTCCAGACATAACGCTGATCCATCATGCCAAAAAGTTCCAGTTTTGTTTCATTGCTCCACAGAACAGAATCCCAAAACCCCTGTGGCTTGTTTAATTGATTTTGAGCATATTGGAGCTGAATTATCTTGTACTTTTGGGTCAGTAGTGGTGTATATCTTGTAGCAATCACTCAAGGGTTTTTCACAACCTGTTGTCTCAGTGATCTGGTTGCAGCCATTGAAAGCTTTCTTTTTCTGCAAACGTGACACTTAAAGCTACATTGTGTATTTTCTTTAGTTGATTCTTAGCAAAAACCCCGTTGTTCTTTAAAAAATATGTGCTCATTCATTTGTAATTACTTCCACCAAATAATCAAAGTATTTTCAAAAGCGTAGAATATTCCATTTAGAATATATACATTGGTGCCGCTCGAATTGCGGCAGCCATGTTACGTCTCTATCTTTAAAGTACGTTAGCCAAAGAGGGACACCACCTGGAAATTCAAGCTCTGCCTTTCACGCTTTTACACTAGTGGCCCCGTGACGAATGCCAGGGGGAGATTACTCATGACTGCCGGGCAGATTTCAAAACCAGTTGAACATGGAGGATCATGCCTATTCTCGAGAACATGGCAATGGTAATGGCAGCGCTGGCTTAAGCTATACAGTAGGCAAGAATGTCTGTCTGGCAACGCTCATCCATTGCAAACAAGTGGAAATTCTGTACATTTTGAAGAACTCGATTTGCAATGGGGGTTGAATAACGAACCAGACAATGACGTCTATCTACTTTTTATTATTAATACATTTTTTGAACTACGAAAAAACTGGAGTAATATATATTTTGTTCAACACTAAATACTAGGGAGGGGCTGCTTGTGAGGAGGCGAGACTGCCTCTGTGTGAGTGCACTGCAGTCTGTGTCGGCAAGGAGACGGAGCTCTGCATGTAGCTGGCCTGTCACAGAATGATGTGGACACAGACGCAGCTAGCAGGGGTAGTTTGTTTATTTTTTTATCACAAGAACAGATATTGACATATTTCTCATGGATGATCCTCGTGCTCAGAGAAAGTAAATTATCTGTACCGGATAGTTGTTTCAGCCGAGATACTCGCTCATCCCAACTTTCTACCACTGCTTAAAACATTCTGTTTTATAGGATGCATATACATACACCACTTTTTCAAGTCACCAACTGGTTTTTTTAAATCAAAAGATTTTAAATCCACTGATCCAAATTATTATGCACAACAGAGTTTCAAAACATTTTACAGGTTGTATAGAACTGAAAATGGTCATTTGTTGAATTTGCAGCATTACTGATTTCAATTAAACACATCTTAACAGGGCAAGTTACATGTTAACATAGAACCCCTTCTTTGAAATCTCCTTTACAATTGTTACATCTATTGAACCTGTGAGTTTATGATAGCAGGATGTCAGAATAGCCTCCCAGAGGTGCTGTTTTGATGCAAACTGCCTCCCACCCTCATAGATATTTTGCTTGAGGATTCTCCAAAGGTTCTCAATAGGATTGAGATCAGATTTTGCCATGGAAGGCACGGTTCTTCTATTTGTACCATGGAAGACAGTGGTCAGTCAGAAACTCTATATACTTTGCCAAGGTCATTTTCACACCTTCAGGGAACCTAAAGGGGCTTACAAGGTATCTCCCCAGATCATGACTCTTCCGAAAACTTGACTCCGCCACATTAGGGATGTCACGAGAACCGATACTACCGAAAACTTCCGGTTCTAAAATGAAAAACACAGACGATGCCCATTTTTGAAGCACCGTAGGCACCATTAGCGAAGATGCCAGTGTTAGCAAAACCAAACGAAAAGGGCTCAGACTCCAGTTGCGAAAATTTGCTAGCTAAGTAGTCTGCTTTGTTTGGCGGAAGATAATATACTTTTTTCATTTTCACACTTGAAATTATGAGAGGCCGTATAGGCCATAATTCATACTTGGTCTCACATACAACACCATAGCCTCACATATATACCATCATACTCTCACATATACATGTATAACATTATACTCTCACATAGATACCATCATACTCTCACATAGATACCATCATACGCTCACATAGATACCATCATACTCTCACATAGATACCATCATACTCTCACATAGATACCATCATACTCTCACATAGATACCATCATACTCTCACATAGATACCATCATACTCTCACATAGATACCATCATACTCTCACATAGATACCATCATACTCAGAGGCTGTTTATAAATATACCCGGAATAACTTCTAAAACTATCTTGGAGAATTAGAGCAATCCAACATGGACTCCAGCTGTACAGAATGTGCAGAGTGCTGTCACCTAACATTAAGAGTGGCTAAACTAGAAAGCAGGATTTCCGCCCTTTACAAAATACAGGATGTTGAACAATATTTGGACTCGTTCCTGGTACAGTCGTCCCAGGTGGCAGTTTCAGACACTTCCATCCCATGGAATGGCCACAACACCTATGCTATGGGATCAAATAAGGGCCAATAATATTTTGAGGTTGCAAAGTGATGTTTGCATGTGTAAAAAAGTTTTGCATCTGTAGAAATATTTTGTGAATGTGTAAAAAAGTTTTGCGTCTGTGGAAATATTTTGTGAATGTGTAAAAACGTTTTGCATCTGTGGAAATATTTTGTGAATGTGTAAAAACGTTTTGCATCTGTAGAAATATTTTGTGAATGTGTAAAAATGTTTTGCATCCTTAGAAATATTTTGTGAATGTGTAAAAATGTTTTGCATCTGTAGAAATATTTTGTGAATGTGTAAAAATGTTTTGTATCTGTAGAAATATTTTGTGAATGTGTAAAAAAGTTTTGCATCTGTAGAAATATTTTGAATGTCTGCAAATGTTTTGTGCAACACTGGAGTTACAAAACCCAAGTTACGAGTTGCGAAATTTTGACTGTGTCAAAACAGGGCCAAAACGCTATCCAATCAGCTCGTTGCTTATTGGAACGATGCCCACTGATCACCCATTTCAATCGTTAATGTAGCTAGCATTACACAGGATGTTGTGTATTTATTATATATAGGTAGTAGTAAATGTCACACTATTCTCATAGAGTTTAGTGGCATATTTTTAAATTTGTAATGTTTCCTTTGTTGTTAATCGATTTTTATCACGTTGAATCAAACGCTATTATTCTGAATGCGAAACTATGAAAGGCTAGGAATCCACTAAAGAATCTGGCTGTGTTACATGTGAACGGTCTATGCTTGTGACAAAGCGTCAGCCTCGTACATACTCCTCCGTGTTGACGGACTCCAGAATGCAAAGAAGTAACGAGAACGCGCCTCGCTAGAATCTTTTCCCCACTACCGTAAATAGTGTGACATATTTACTAATTATAATATTTTAATACGACATTTACTTACACAATCTGGATCGCTTAAATATATAATAAATACAGAATCATGTGTAATGCTAGCTACATTAAGGATTGAAATGGTTGATCGGTGGGCAGCGTTCTGACTGGCTAATCAATAAGCAACGAGCTGATTGGATAGCGTTTTGGCCTTGTTTTGACACAGTAAAAATTTCGCAACTCGTAACTTGGGTTTTGTAACTCCAGTGTTGCACAAAACATTTGCAGACATTCACAAAATATTTCTACAGATGCAAAACTTTTTTACACATTCACAAAATATTTCTACAGATGCAAAACTTTTTTACACATTTATAAAGATATTTCTACAGATGCAAAACTGTTTTACACATTCACAAAATATTTCTACAGATGCAAAACATTTTTACACATTCACAAAATATTTCTACAGATGCAAAACATTTTTACACATTCACAAAATATTTCTACAGATGCAAAACATTTTTACACATGCAAAGATCACTTTGCAACCTCAAAATATTATTGGCCCTTATTTGATCCCATACTATGCTGAGGTGCTGACTAAGCGGGATCACGAAGGTCCCATCCCCAATTGTGTGATGACTTCTACCTCAATGTACGCAGAGGCATGGACGACCATACAGAGGAATGTAAAGAAACACCACTCGCCAACCACCAAAGAAAAACTTTAGCTTGGTAACAGATACCAGCCGCTCTCAAAACCAGAGTCGCCCTGCTTGAAATCCCCAGCAAAATCCAAAACCATTACCAGAAAGCAGTACTCACAGCCCACAAAGCTGCCTACACCTCCTAAGAACACTATTTCACAACCTTACCATGCTAAGGAAAACAACCCTAAGTATAGTAAGAAACATCAGCTCTCACAAAATGACAGAGGGGCAATTCCTTAAGCTCTCACACAGGCTACACAGCCAAAATACCCAAACTCTATACTCATTGGGGACTCGAAAATCAGCAAATTAAGGAGTAAGAGTATGATAAACTGTCTCCCATACGTAATTGTCAGCGAGATAACTGAGAAACTACCAGAACTCCTCGAAAGCTACATTGCTGACAAAATTGTTATACATATAGGTTCAAATGACACTCTAAATCAGCAGTCTGAAATTTTAAAAAAGGACTTTATTGACCTGTTTGACACACTTGAATCTCTACAAGAGTTTAAAAAAGTGCATATATCAGGCCCATTGCCAATAGTTAATAAAGGGATAGGTCGCTTTAGCAGACTGTTAGCACTACACAATTGGCTTGCCTCCGCATGTGCCTCCAGAGGTCTGAATTTCATTAGCAATTTCGACCTGTTCTGGGAGAGAAGAAATCTCTTTAAAAGTGACGGGATTCATCTAAACAACTCTGGATTTCGAATGCTTGAAGATCATCTGGAATACAATATCCTCCATTCTTTAATAGTTTTACCAAAGAAGGATAAAGAAAATACACAGCAATACTCCCCTATCAGGGTGATCTCAGAAAAACTGAGGAAAGTGGGTGAAATGGATGAACTAATTGCAGTTGACACATCCCACAAGGACAGTGATAGCACGACGCCGCCACAACAATCAGTGCTCATGGACAAAATCTCAGCTGAGTCCTGTCGACAGAGCTCACCACAGACAGACTGTGTTATATTAAAAGCGCTCCAAGATTCCAAGGACAACTTTGTGGAAAACAGTCAGGGAAGCAATTTTCTGGTGACACCAGAGAACCAGTCGCTCTTGACCTTCTCCAAAAAAAATGGAGGATCTGGTTCATGCTGGAATCAAACTATCCCACTCTATTGCTGTGAGACCCCAGATACCAACCAGAAAGCGCAGAGGCCTTCCAGCTCGCCCTATTCCACCTGTGAGAAAGCTTCAGCCCCTCCCAAAGAGCAAACCAGAACCAAAAACAACTGAAAACAGCTCTCAGTGATATGTGTCAGGTCCCCGCTATAAAAACAGTATCAAATGTTTACAGAACAAGCGGGAACCCAGTGTGCCTGTATCTTTCTCTATTCCTGTTCTTTTACCTAATAGAAAGTCTAGGGCTCTCTCAAGCCGGATAGCAAACCCATCCAATCTACTGCCTATTACATGTCAAACTAAAATTGCTGTGGGGGAAAGCAATAATACCACTGTAAGATTAGCACTTTTAAACATCCGTTCACTTAAAAATTAATCACTTCTAGTCAATGACTTAAAGGAGAATTCCGGGCGATTTCAAAACGTAGCTCTGTTGTTTGCATATCGGAATTGCTGTCCGTAGCGTTAATAACTCAAACAATCTGTATTGCCAAAACCGTGTTTACCTTTTGCTGCCAATAGACAACCATTACGCATTTACAGGGCAAGTTAAAAAGCATGCTTTGAGCCACTAAACATGTTCAAAATGTCATTTGCACTGATTCCTTATAATAAACACAGCGAGTTTGAACAAATAAGTTTGTGTACATACCTCAGTTTATTTCCCATTTTCCAGTGAAGTCCACACTAGTCGATTGTCAAAGTCATACAATTCAATATGCCAAAACTTATTTTTTCCCCAAAAAAAACTATTTGCGGTGGTTATGTCCAAATAATGTAGCAAGTCGGCCAGGTAACCTGACACCGTTTCCTCAACAGTGTTGCTTAGTTACCTCTGCTCATGCGTGATAACCCTTGAACTCTTGGGAGCTGTGAATGCAAGTGTCAGTTCACACCCGAACAAAGTATTTTATGGATATAACCACAGCAAATTATTTTGCGTAAAAAACATGTTTTGGAATATTGAATTGTATGACTTCAACAATCGACTAGTGTGGACTTCACACACTAAGAATTCTCCTTTAATAACCACAAACAACCTAGATTTTATTCTTCTAAGTGAAACCTGGTTAGAACAGAGCTGCAGTGCAACAATCCTCAATGAAACAGCCCCTTCCAACTTTAATTTTATGAGTTTGAAGCCTGAAATGTGGCAAAAGGTCGAAAAGTTCAAGGGGGCCGAATACTTTTGCAAGGCACTGTATATATATTTCTTTCTGCACATCTCTGTAGAACTTAGTTCTGTTTTCCTCCTCGTCAAACATCAGCCTAGCTTGCTTATATGGGCATAAACACAATAGCAAGTTTAAAAACAGGTGAGTCTAATCATGCCCCACCTATGCTTGCCAACCAGGTGGAAGCTCCACCGTGGGGTCACATGGGTGTCAGGTATCGCATTCTCCCTCACCTGGTTAATTCAGCCAACTGAATGTTTCAGTTGAATAGCATAAGCATAAAGTCCCACACCCTTGAATGCAGAGACCAGATGAAGGGTGCAGCTACTGTCACTCAGTTGGTATTGTGCATGGGGCATGTTTGTTGTTGTTTTTCATCTTATCACTCAGGAATTTGTCATGTGGCCTCAGTAAATGTATTAGTTATCTGATTTGCAGTCTCTAGTAAACAATTCCACAGTTTCAATTACCTTCACTGACTTGAACTTGTCATGGCCCCTAACATTAAACTCAAGATTCTATGGTGATAATACACTTCCTTCCTTATGTCTGATCAATAAATAATCTTAACAGCTGCTAGATTAAGTCCCAAAGCAAAAAAACGGCAAAATCTAACATTTTGTTCTTAAGCAAGGCCTTTAACACTAATTGCGTCCAGGTCATATTTGTAAATAGGAATGTGTTTGCAGTCAATCGCCATGGTAACTGATGACTAATGGATTGTTAATGTGTTAGGAACATTCCTCACAATGCAATATTATAATTTGTTATTCCTACAACATTTATTAGAATCTGGTGCAAGCGCTGAATCACCCGAAGCTTACTGACTTTCAATTGAGTATAGTGCAGCAGCTGCGAGGAAATGGTTGTCGATGCGAGCAATGGTGGAATGCAAAGGAGTTTATCAGAAATTCCAGCCAAGCGGGAGTTGATTTCACAATGTGCAGTCAAATAACAAATCCAAACGTAAAGTACCCAACTCTTGGGAATGTATTTGAAAAAAATAAGGCATAACTACAACAGACAACAGTATGTGTTTTTCTTTTTCGCTAGTGCTCCCCGGGCGGGACAGTGAGCAGCAATGGAAGTCTCAGCTCTTTGAGGAACAGTTCAATGTTGATGCAGGTTATATTTTGCTTGCTTTTATTTACTAAGGATATTAAGTGTTTTTACAATTTTTAACATTTTATTTAAAGTATCTACACTCACCAAAACGATTATTAGGAACACCCGGTCAATTTCTCATTATTGCAATTATCTACTCAACCAATCACATGGCAGTTGCTTCAATGCATTTAGGGGTGTGGTCCTGGTCAAGACAATCTCATGAACTCCAAACTGAATGTCAGAATAGGAAAGAAAGGTGATTTAAGCAATTTTGAGCGTGGCATGGTTGTTGGTACCAAACAGGCCGGTCTGAGTATTTCACAATCTGCTCAGTTATTGGGATTTTCACGCCCAACCATTTCTAGTGTTTACAAAGAATGGTGTGAAAAGGGAAAAACATCCAGTATGCGGCAGTCCTGTGGGCGAAAATGCCTTGTTGATGCTAAAGTGCAGGCTGGTGGTGTAATGGTGTGGAGGATGTTTTCTTGGCACACTTTAGGCCCCTTAGTGCCAATTGGGCATCGTTTAAATGCCACGGCCTACCTGAGCATTGTTTCTGACCATGTCCATCCCTTTATGGCCACCATGTACCCATCCTCTGATGGCTACTTCCAGCAGGATTATGCACCATGTCACAAAGCTCGAATCGTTTCAAATTGGTTTCTTAAACATGACAATGAGTTCACTGTACTAAAATGGCCCTCACAGTCACCAGATCTCAAACCAATAGACCATCTTTGGGATTTGGTGGAACGGGAGCGTCATGCCCTGAATGTGCATCCCACAAATCTCCATCAACTGTAAGATGCTATCCTATCAATATGGGCCAACATTTCTAAAGACTGCTTTCAGCACCTTGTTGAATCAATGCCACGTAGAATTAAGGCAGTTCTGAAGGCGAAAGGGGGTCAAACACAGTATTAGTATGGTGTTCCTAATAATCCTTTAGGTGACTGTATTTTACATGGTAAAAATACAGTTTGTCTCAGCAATTATTTCAGTAAAAAAAGTCCCATATTTCAACTATACATTATTGCACAGTAGATGTTTTATTTTATCAAAGATGATAGTGATGTGTTTGTGACATTTAGATGTTTGACAA
>JACXGM010031431.1:0-12966 GCA_016801145.1 Umbra pygmaea
TTATATTGTTATGTTTTGTGCTTTACTGACACAATTAAGTGGAAAATAAATGTTTTGGGTTTACTGTACTTTGTTGACGTTAAAATGTATTAAAAAAATATGGTATCGAAAAAAGTATCGTTAAGGAACCGGTATCGAAACTGAGGTATCGAAATTGGCACCGGATCAAAAGATTTTGAACGATGCCCAGCCCTAGTTATGTCATGGTTTAAATAACAGCCTTTAGGTTAAACCTTAACATACAAATTTGACAAAGTGAAGACAGACAGTTATATGACAGTGGTCAGGCTACCAACCAAGCTTGTTGTTGTAGAATGAATGACTCATCGAGTTCCATCTGCGTTCCTCAGGTGACTTACCGCGTCGTCCAGGTAACCGACCAGCAGCTGGAGGGGAGGGACGACGGGGGAGGAGCGGTTAGCGTGGTCTCTACAGCTGCCTTCGCTGGCACTCCTCAGGCAGTTGCCCAGGTTAGTATCAGAGGGAACAGTCAATAAGATGGTAGTCCACCATGGCCACACCCTTCAGTAACATGCTTATAACGGCCAAGTAATGATCGGTTAGGCTGCCTTACAAAGGCCTTAACTCAATTCCAGTCTGAACTCAAGATTTTTATGTAGATAAATAATTTCATTAAAAAAATTAAGTAATGCCTCACTTCTAATATTTTCTCCCAAGTAATTTGTCTCAGTTCTACACTCTGGCGAGTACTTGAATTTGTAGGGCGGTATGGGTCAATCGTGCTATTAACAGTTATTGAAGTCACCTGTATGTTTGTTGTACAAGTGCAAGGATATGATTAATTTCCATGAAATAAGGGATGGTAAAATGTGTTTGTTGGTAGGGTTTTGTAAACCTTTCCCTCCCTGCTTCTGCCAGGCTGTGATTCAGAACCCCTTCAGTAATGGGGGAAGCCCTGTGGGAGAGAGCGTGGGAGCTGAGACACGTTTTGCCTACTTCCCTGCTTCAGCTGTGAGCGACGGCACGGTATCTGTTCAGACAAGCGCTGACCCTACACTCACACAGGCCGGAGGTGAGTGAGAGCCACTGCTGCGCCTCATTCGAAGCAAGCAGTCTTGTGAGCGCAAAATCCTACCCCTCATTATTTTCTTTAGGTCTGTGCAGAGAGAATTTGACCTCATCAAATGGTCATTAGTGTAGCATGACACTGACTGAGATTAACTGTGCATCCCCCCAAGTGTTAACTGGCAAACTTTCACAATAAATTCTTTTGGGTAGGGCTGGACGATATTTTCTTTTACTCATATCATTCAAAATCGAGAAATTTCCTGATATACACTGGGAAGTACTCTAGCAAATCTAAAGAAATTTCTGTACTTTCCAAAAGGTGGACAAATTTTGCATTTATTTTATTGCAATGCAGTTTGTTAATGTAATGCAATGTTTTCCAGTAAAGAAAAATAACAAATAAGATAAAGACAACTGAACAGGACGTCTTTTCCCTCATTAGCCCCATTTCTGGGTAGAAACTTGTGTTTGAAATAATGTAGTTTTGATGGTTTGTTTTAGAGGTAGGCAAATTGAGGCCTGGCCGATTGAGTTTTAAAAATAATTATTAATTGGTCTTTTTGCTTGCCTATTAAGGCAGATACATTTTTTGGAGAAAGAACATCTTCTATTGTTACAAATAGATAGCAAACTACGAGGAAACTGTGTGCAGCCCATCTGTCATAAGCTGCTCCTTGTCACATGCTGCCGCATCTAAAGACTTGAGGATGTTTTGTGGCTGCAGAGAAGCCTTGGTGAGTTTCTGGCTAGAATGAAACTGATCTTTCAGGGGATAAAGTCAGTCAAAGCTCCATGCACATGGTGGTAATAGGCTAGAATTCTGGGTAGATGTTTACTGTTTTTGTTCCAAGAGAGCTGTTCCTTTTTCTTTTTATCAACCTAAATTTTGATTTGATCTGCTCTCTTCCAGATAGAGAGGCAATCAGGGAAATGTGACCCATTTTAAATCGAAACATCTTCACAAAGGTTAACTAGTTTATAGCTACAGTATATGCATTACATTTAATAAATAAGTGGGATTTATAATTTATCATCAAATTAGCCCAAGCTTTCCTAGGCCATGCTAGCTTTCAGAAGTTTGCGTCCGAAAAACGCAGACTCCAAAACTGTGTGTTTTAAAGATTTTTAAAATCTTTTATTTTATTTAATAAATTATTTTATTTTATTTAATAAATGAACGTGGGTGTACTTGTTGCCCTAGAATGCAGGAAATATGCCTTTTAGAAAGCTGTAAAAAGTTGTAATTATAAACGACAAGTTACAGTAAAAATATCTGAAGGATAATGTAGTGATTGTTCTCAATCAGCATTGTAGATTCTTTCCGCAAAAAAAACGATTTGCCGTGGTTATGTCCATATAATTACTAGTAGCAAGTTGGCGAGGTAAACTGACATCCCTACTTTGGCAGCTCACAGACTGAGTCTACACTGCTGCTTAGTTAGCTATGCTCATGCGCGATAACTCTTGAACTCTTGGGAGCTGTGAAGGCAAGTGTCAGGTTACAGCTGATCAATGTTGCTACACTAATTTATGGACATAACCACGGCAAATAGTTTTTTTGCGGAAAAAATAAGTTTAGGGATATTGTATGACTTCGACAATTGACTAGTGTGGACTTCACTGGAAAATGGGAAATTAACCAAGGTATGTACATAGGGTTGGGTATCATTTGGATTTTTTCGATGCCGAACCGGTACTTTAAAAACTATTCCGATTCCTAATCCAATTCTTGAAAAACTGAGAAATGACATTAAAGAAAGGCTCTTATATTTTTTTAATTGAAAATTTTGCAAATTTAACAATATATTAACGTTTTAAAGTACTTAAATGTATAATAAGTAAACCTAAGTCACCTAACATACAACTACAATAATTTAACAATAAATAAGTTACACTATTACAGTTATTTTTAATTGCTAAACTACATCGGTGAATACTGAAACTACCTTTTCAAAACTAACCCCTTTTTTGCACTAACAACATTCATCTTGGCCAAACAGTCAATCACGCTATTCATGCTAGACAGAACTGACAGACTTGTAACTAAACCAGCTTCAAACATTAGCAGTTCTTTTGCAGAAAGATGATCATATTTGCCTTCTCTGGCAAGATATGCGGTCCTGACTAATTTCCCGGACATCAAATTTTTGTTTGATGAAGATAATCAATGTCTAGAATATTGTATATAATTTGTTGGCATTAGAAAGCCGCGATTACAATGCAGGAGACTCAGGACATCCGGGAGACTTGGGGTGATTGATTATTCTTTTGTGCTACTGTATATCTCAGAAGTTCTCCTTAATTACATTATCAGGAAACTATTTTTGAAACATGATTTATGTTGTATGCCAACATATTTAGGGTGTTTTTGCGTTTCAGCTGCCCTTTTTGTTATTAGTCTATATTTGTCCTTCTGTTACGTTGCACCTGCACGTTTCATTTTGCGGGTTCAGGCAAGAACATTCCATAGCGTTTAAAATGATGTACTAACGTTCACAGTTAAGGTTAGCCATGCGGTTACTGAAGTTAAGGTTTGGATTAGGGTTAACATTACAAAAAATATAATGTGCAACACGTTTGCATCACTCGGGAATGGAGAACAAAACACACACAAAGCTTCCATCTGGATTTGAACTTGCAAACTCCGGGATGAAATTCGGGAAAATATGGCATTTTAAAAGTAGCCTACATTTACGGTAGCTAGTTAACGGTAGACTACAGAGTGTGATTTTTTTTAGTCCGTTTCAGAGCATCAGAGTGAAAATATTTCAGTCGACACATTAAGTGGAACCGAAATGAGGAACCGTAATTTGCGTTCTAATCCGGTCCAATTCCTACCGGTGGAATAGGAATTCGTACACTGACTGATTTGTCAGATTTGCTGTGTTAACTATAAGGAATCACTGCACATGGCTATACACTAGTAATGACATTTCAAACATGTTTAGAGGCTAAAGGCACGTTTTAAAACGTGCCCCGTAAGTGTGTAACGGGTGTAAACTGGAGCGGGGGGATAACACGGTTTTGGCAATACAGATTGTTTGAGTTATTCTCGCTACTTCCAGCACTCCAGATGTCCAAACAACTGAGCTACGTTTTGAAATCGCCCGGAATTCTCCTTTAACCTCTCATAAAAAACATAGCTAAATGTAACCTTGTGTTTATTGGACCTGAAGTAAGGAGATTATATATGCTTGATATGTTTTGAATGGAAAGACATTTAAATTTGTGTTTACGTAAAAATAATTTAAAATAAGCGTACACAGTGAATCTGGCACAAGATAAAAGAAATATACTTTTTTGTGTTTTTGTTTTTCTACATTATCTTTCAAATGTAATTAAGAAGCCGTATATCGTTTTCAAAATTGGGTGCTGGAACAACAGCATTTTAGACAACATATGTCCAAAATCTTAGAATGATAAGAGTCAAGAGCCAAAGAGCTATTGACTATTTTGTAAGTGTCCTTCACGATTGTGCCCAAATGAATAATTTTCAAATAAATAACTAGATATGGTTACAAAAACGTTTTTGTTCTTACAAAACACACCTATTCATAGAAATTGTGAAGTTAGCAGCCAACAATGGCCTAATGTCAAATTTGAACTTGAATAATCATAATCAACCACTAGTACAATAATTAATTAATAATAGTAATAATAATAATGAATCTAATGTGAAAACAAACCACAGCATTTTAATGTTCATTGTTCAAATGTTTCCAAGCCAATGAAATAAACAAACAATGAGCAGACTAAACACGTGGAGTCGAAGCTTTGGTCCTTTGCAGTCATCCATCAATTCTGTGTCACATTCTCTGCAAATATCTTCCAAAGCGTCGATAACAGTGATATTTCTTTCTTTGGGTAAAGCTTTTAGACCGTTTGGAGGCATTTTATAAAAGCTTTAAACGTCTGGAACACTGCGTAAAAGCTAGGAATCCAGGATAGAACACTCTGGTTATGCACGCCTGTAGTTTATGTTCTTTGTGCCTCACAAGGATCAAACAAACAACACTTAATAGCCCAGTTCATTGGCTGTCTAGCTAGATTGAATTCAGATGGTTCAGTTATTATTTAAAGGATTTATCAGGTGAGTGCCGTTCTGGCGAATCAGCGCGACCCAGATATGAGTAAACACACTCTGCACAGGCATATATTCATGTATTTCTGCTTTCATTGAGTTTAGAATGATGAATGTGATGTCTGCGAACACCTAAATAGCCTGGAGATTTGGAATCAGATATAATTTAGTGGCTAGAACTAGAGCTGTTCCGATACCATTTTTTCCCTACAGATAACGATTCCGATACTCGTGCTGTGGGTATCGGCCGATACCAGTGTGTTAAAAAAAGAAAAAGATCATACTATGCCTGCATGACTGTGATATGATTATCATTGTGGTAAGCACCGCACTTCGGGTAAATGTTGACTCTGTCCACCCAGTGTGATGTAAAACTTAGCAAATACATGGGGCACACGTTGGAGCTCCAAATGTTCGTGGTAAAGCCTAATTGCATGCACGTCTTTCAGCATATATGAAATGTGTTCCTTAACTGTCTCGTATATTTTTGGTAGCGCAGTTTCTGAGATATATTTACAAGAAGAAGTTTTATGTATATAGTGCCTTTCCATAGCTCAAGGTCGCTTTACATTGTAAATTACAATACATTTAGAAACTCATAAATTCCAATCACATGGTTACATGTAGTCACGTTATACAAAATGCATGTTAAATAGATATGTTTTTACCTGGGTCTTCTACAACCTGGCAAACAGTACCTTGGCTCTCCAAATGCTCCATTAAACGGCGAAATCCCACATTTCTGACGACGGACAGGGGTTGATCATCCAGGACAATAAACTCAATTTCTTAACGGTTAACTTTGTTGCTTTTTGCCTGTCTTTTGGGAAATTTATTTTGTAGTTTAAAGGCAATTTCCAGAGTTTGCTGCTGCAGTTTTTTTATTTTTTCCCCTTAGCTTTGGTAAATTTGTCATGCTCTTTAGCGTGACGCGTTTACATTTTTTTTATTAAGTTGCTGGTGTTTAAATTTGCAACACTCGTGCCACCCCTTGAAGTTGTTTGCATATGTTGCATGTCGGCGTCTTACTAGTGGGTACATCCAAAGTACTAAAGTACTGTCAAACTGCGGACATGATGCGCTAATGTTAGCTTCTTTTAACGAGGCGTCAGGTGATCAATTCTTCTTCGCCCCTCTAAAACAGCAGCTGCCGATGGCATCACAGCGCAACTGTTTTAAGAGCGCCGAAGAAGAACTGTGTTAGAGCTAACCAGTAAATAGATTCCTATTTCTAATAAATTACGTGGTATCGGATCAGTGCCTGGACTCCAGCATTTGCGGCAGTATCAGAGTCATTTTCGATACTGGTATCGGAATCGGAACAACTCTAGCTAGAACACTATTTTAAAGGTTGAAAGTACGGAAATAGTTAGGTGACTGTTTTGTGAACGATGCGGTTTGCGGTAAAGTTGGATTGAGTTTTTGGTCGTTTTCACATAACAAATGGAGAAAACAATGCTCCATTTCATTGCTGGTACACTTTGGATGACGAATCAGAGAAATAGCTGACTGTAATTACATATTTTTTTGTCAGACGTGGATGTATTAGGTGATTTGCAATACGACCGGGTTTGTTTACAATGCACTAATGTCACATGATAATGTGGATTTTTATTCTTGTCATAGCTATTGTAAATTGAATATGTTAGCCAAATGTGTGAGATTCTAAGCTTTCTGTACGTATAAGTAAGCATTAACAAACGACAGACTGTGTTGCCAGGGAATAATCGCACACCTCAGCATTGTGGAAAGCCACGAGCGAAGGCTGTTGTTCGTGCAGTCATTTGTGTGGTACAAATCAAGATGAAGGAAAGCGCAATATATGGAGCCGAGAATGGTTGAGGAGACCCGGGCAGCAATAATTGTTTATGTTCTGCAAATAGATATTTAATAAAGAAAATATGAAAATATTTGTTTCTGTATCCCTTTTATGACAACTTCAAGTGTATAATTAAAACATTTGACAAAAAAAAATGCTAACCTTTCGTTGGCTCCATCTCCTTGCTGTAACATCCCTCACGACAAGATTATGTACAGAAACTGCCTGAAATGATCAGGGCGTCTAGGACAACTCAGAGACTAACAAAGATGCATTGGTGATTGCAGCTAACAGTGATTTTGCTCCGATCTGGGAGTATTTTTGCAGACCTCTAAATTAGTTTGGGACAGCTTAAACTACATTGTGTAGTCTGCAGTATACTAGGGATCGACCGATATGGATTTTTTTGTGCCGATACCAATTTTGTTTTCATCAGCCTTAGCCGATGACAGATACAGGCTGCCGATTTTCTTGAGCCGATATTTGGAGCTGATACTGCTTCTGCTCCCTCAATTTACATTATAAAAATGACACAATGATTATAACAAATATTACAAGTCTCAATATAAAAAAGGAAAATTTATTGAACTTAAAATATAGTTGAACTATATTTAACAAATTAGTAAAAACAGGTGAGAGAACAACGGGCAGTGCATGGTCTGCACATGAACTGCAGCATCTCCAGCAACACAGGGCTGCCTGTGTGGATGCCTCTCTGTAAATAATGCCGGGAAAATCGGCGAACGCAGCAGCCGCGTATCGTCCGATACATGTAAAAACGCAAATATTGGTCAGATATATCAGCCGGCCGATAAAATCGGTCTATGACTAAAGTATACTATCTCAATATAAGACAAGTAGGCTAACGAGACAATATGTTGAAATACTATACAGCTACAGGCAGCCACCATGTAATAGCTACTGTAGCTATTGCTTTGTCACGAAAAAGCACTTTATTGCAAAACAAATTACATTACTTAAATCCTGTGGCTGGTTAGCATGTCTACATTGGGCGACAATGATTTTGTGGTGAGTAATGTTAAATTGTTTTATTTGATGGGAAACTTGGTGGTAAGACATGAAGAGAGGAATTATCCGCCATGTTTTTTTATTTTTATTTTGGTCAGCTCCTCAGGTTTGGCGTAGCATTATTTCAGTGATAAGGCAAAGTTCTACATGCGGATATCCGGGAATTGTCGTAGGCTTGGAACCCAATTTTAACAAATCAAATTGCAGATCTCTCAGAACCCGTTTTGTAAGTCACATCTATGTACAGTTAAAGTAGCATTTGTGTGAAGAGTGATTGTAATGAAGTAAAGCTGAAAGCAGCCTGTGTACACCGCCGGCGGTACACGGATCCTTAAAACGTTAAAATATGATCTACTGCATGAATAAATATCAATAAAAATAAATCTGCAGATTAATTATGATTGGCTTTTTTGGTCTCCCAATAATCCGTAATCGGTATCGGCCTTAAAATCATAATCGGTCGACCTCTAGTTTTTCTTGACTCAACATGCAGATTTAACTCCATAGTTACTCATTTATTTAGGATTTTCTAATCATCATTTGGAACCATATCCACCATTATAAAATATCATGTTAAGAGAATTCTAGCAGGTAGTCTTACTGGATTGGTTCCTATACAAATCATATGAAATAAGACATAAACAGATTCCTATAAGGCTCCTTAAAACCATTTTAATCTCCTGACTATTAAATCCTATTAGGATAATACATCCTAAAGGACTGTTTTATTTGGGGTGTATGTCTTAGTTAAAAATACAATAGTTGAAAGAACTTCAGTCTCCCTGATATTAGCTATTTTGGTAAATTCATTCATGTTCTTGTACTGTAAGTCTGTCTTGCTCTGCACAACTTGCAGACAAGTTTTGCACAGAATGTTTATCTGGGCTTTTTCTGACCAATATTGCCATGTTATTGTAGTGGTGACGTTTAACTAAAAAAATGGGTCTAGTTTTTAGACACAACTAATATGTCCTAATTAGGGATGCTCATATTGACCGTTTAACCGTTAACCAAAAGTAAAACATTTGACCGATTTAATACGGTTTAGAAGTTTTTTTATATTTTTTATATATCCTATATTTGTTAAATCACGTGGTGCGTTGACACAAGCAACCAGAGGCTGGTGCTTCGTTTTGAAAGGTGGGGAGATATAGGTAATGAGGAGCGAAATATACCGGCTGCCTGTTTTGCGTCTGCAATGCGTACTTCATTTTAAATGACAACCCTTGGACATTTATGATGACTGTGATATTAACTTGCGCTTTCATTTTATTCATGTACAGAAACGTATAACGCTATCTTATTGGGAAGCATATATTATTTTGGCTGCTATAATTCATGCTCCTGATGCATTATAGCCGACAAAATAATGTTACCTTAAAAACAACACACACAGTGATTGACAACACACTTTATTTTCTGAGAGGACCTTAACGGTCATTTCAATGGAATGGGTGAGCTCGGCAGATATTGTATAGTTAGTAACATAATGCATAGCAAGTGTTATCAACATTTTGTTTTTATGAAATATAGCCCCTATTTGCAGTAGGCCTCCTGTAAGCAACAAACTTGTTCCAGATTGTCACCGACTGTTTTCATTCTATAATTTGACAACTCGGTAACCACTGCATCAAGGCGACTTTCCTTTGATTGAAAAACAGAAAGTGAAAAAGTCTGCGACAATATTTTGGTTGGTGTGGACTTTACGCCAGTGTAGTTTGGTGAAACCAAACATCAACACAGCTTTAGTATGAAACAAACTAGTATCGTTTAGTGTGGATTTGCACCAGAGTGAACTTACACGCAAAGCTGGTGCACCCGGCAGCTGTTGTTGATCTGTTCTGTATGCTGTTTAGACATTAAATCAAATCCGTGAAAAAATTGTTTGTATATTTAACGGGTTACAGACACTCGTCAATTACATTTTTTATTTAAAGCCAATTGAATCTTATCTTATCAGTTAACGGTTAATAATTGGATAACGAGTTAGGGTTGTTGGTTGGGAAAATTAACCGAAATGAGCATCCCTAGTCCTAATTGTCTTTGTTTCCTATTCCCTCTTCTCCCGCAGGTCAGTTCTACGTGATGATGACTCCCCCGGATGTACTGCAGACAGGCACGCAGCGCACCATCGCCCCACGCACGCACCCCTACCCTGAGTGAGTATCAGCTCTGCTGCCTCTTCTTGTCCTCTACGGGTCGCCGTACACACAGATGTCTGAGCCTCCTGCAGATGTTTGGCAGTTACATGCTAACCTACGTGGACCTTACAATATAGTCAGGAATTGTTGCATAGAAAATACTAACCTATCAGTCATGTTTACAGAGTAGATATTAACCTCAAAGTAGTTAAATTTTATATTTGCATTTTAGTCATTTAGCAGATGCTCTTTTCCAGAAACAATGATTTTTAGCTGTTTAGGGGTCTGGAGTGATCCACAGGGTGGAGTGTGAATAACTGTTAGCAACACAAAGATTCGTAGAAGCAAGTAGAAGCCGGTCCATGCATTTAGACCTGTTAATTGTTTAAAATTATATATTACCTAGACCTGATTATCTGAAATGGAGTTACAGTGGCACTGAAACTCAAATTTACTGGAAAACTCTTGGTTTGGGTAAAAGCGTGACCTGTTCTTGTCTCAGACATCTGTGTGGGGTTTATTCTCTTGTTGGTTTGGGAGGGGTGGAACCTGTCACAGGGTGCTGTGTTTCTGCATGTCCCTGCTCTCCTGGCCCTTCCTCATTTGTTTATCTCTTGTCTCGACCATCAATCTTTGCATCATGTAAGACACATTGAATCAAAATTCATGTTGGAAAATCTCAATCTTGCAATTCAAATATTTACTCTGATGTTAATAAAAATGGTATGACATTAATGTTCTGGACAATGTGGGAAAATGTAGGTGGAATGTCCTAGCTTCTAATAAGACATGCTCTTGGCAGAAGCAAGGGTTGTAAACACACTGGCAACATGGCCATAAACTATAGCTGCAAGGGGGGCATGACAGGCAAGTGTGTGTATGTTAAACAATGGGTGCTTGTCGTTACTTTTGTTTCAAGAGCTTAGCAAATATGTGAAATGGTTTGGAAGAATAGGTCCAAATTGTTTTTCGTTTTTCACATAATGCCACGTCGATTGGGAAAATGCATGGTACACTCAGGGAATTGTTTTGCCACTCGGAATGAACACATGATAGTCTCTCAAATCAAATTAGTGTTAATCTAGGTTTATATCTTTTGCATTGCTGTTCGTCTGCCTGTAGGCCTGTGTTGTTTTCCCTAATGTCATGGACCTATAGCAACATGATGATGTCTCCTACACCAGAGTAAAGATACTGCACATTATAGTTTTGTATAGAAACAGTCAGTGTAAGTCTGCAGGCCCATCAAAAAAAAAGGTTTTGGATTGTATTTCGAATTTGTAATCTGGATATGAATAGATATGGTAGGGTGCTTGGTAGAGACGTAACACTACATGTTAATATTCATATCGAAACTTGGTTTGAGACAGCTTGGCTCAATCTGCACTGTAAGATCATATACATACAAATATAAACATTTTGTGAGTGGCTGATTGACTAAAGCCAAGGATCATGCTCAAGCCACTTTAGAGATGTCACTGAAACCTCTATTTTATCAAAGGTCTATCTTTAGAGTGTATTTGTTTTGCTGACACCATTTTTAAACAAGTACAAAACCTGGAGGGATGTTAACTTTTTCCCCCATTTTCCCAGTGCAAACTGAGCCATCCAGTACTGTGTTTCAGTACAAATGTGTGTACCATTATACCACTACTGCTTGGGGCTTTTCTGTGGGATGTTGGTCCAAACTAATCCAGCTGTTGTTGTTTAGCTTCTCTAGTTCCAGTGTCGTGCTGCAGTGACTCCTCCATTCTCTCTGGCTTCCTGTAAAGCTTTTGTCTGCTTCACTGATGTACTTAACCTGTATCCAGTCGAAAAACAACCAATATAACACTCTAGAGAGCACGTTTTCCCTTTCAATTCCACTTTCTGTTGGTTTTCATGTGTATAACATTTTTCTGTTTTTAATATAACATCATCAATGTATAAATTAATCCATGATTCATCACATTTGATCTTTGCAAATAAATGAAATGAACACTGCCCCCGCTTACCTGCTGTTTGCAGAGACGAAAACGAGATGCTGCAACATGACGGGTCAAACTGGTGAGGACTACTTCCACCCCCCCACCCTACCTCCCTCCCAACCTGAAACCAATAAACAAATCAAATGAGCCCTAGAAGCACAAAGAGGTGCCCTCTAATTCACTTTAATCCAGTTCCTTGGTGATTTAGTCAAACCATGGATGTGAGATCCACCTTAAAGTGGAACACATGCACCCTTGTTCTGACATTAGTCCTGATACAGTATTACCATGAGCTGCCTTTTTGTCAGATCTGGAATAACTTGGGTTAAGCAAAAGCCGCCCATTTTGATTTAGCTTGTGTTTTTTTAAACTACTTTTACTCATTAGATGTGAAAAAGGTAATTGCACTGTGTGAACACCAGCCATTTTCATTTAGTTTCCATTTTAAGTTACACAATTCATTAGTCAGATCAGAACGTTGTCAGTGTAAGTGCTTTTGAATTGTATTACTTTACCGCTGTGGACCTGTGCATTTCATCTCCGGTGGCTTGATGAGCTCGGCTTGCTGTCACGTATGGGGAACTTAATTATAGTATACCTCAGGGAAGACACGCACGCAGAGAAAAAAACCCCAGCTGTGTCATTAACCGTACCCTGGAAACCAAAATGATGACATCTGGGTTTTTTAGCAAAATAATTTAGGATGGTGATGAAGCCTGCACCTTGATCTCCCCCTGGGTTATTACTGAGAAGGGCACACACCTCCGGCACCCCTAAGAAATGGGTGGCGTTCCAGATGGCTGTCAGACCACAGTAATACAGTATTACCATATGGCTGCTTGAGATCAGCGCGGGGGCCCAAGGCAGAGAAGTGTGACCCCCCCCCCCCGCTCTAGTCCG
>JACXGM010031432.1:0-12962 GCA_016801145.1 Umbra pygmaea
TGTGTGTGTGTAAGCAAGAAGGCACCATACTGGATAAACACTGCTAAGGCTGGTTTGAATTTACAACTTAAGTGTTTCCTATCATTGGCTGCAGTCCAACCTTAGTACAGCCCCTAAAACTGCTAACCATAACCCTAGCCAATACCCCTGTCAACCCCCCACAACCAATCATCTCCAATAAGATCTAATCTAGGATTGAGAGGGAACACTAAGGCTGTTTTTGTTATTCAGCGCACTGCTTCCCCCTGGTGGTAACAGTTTGTCTCTGCACTGCACTCACCAGTGTATGTCTTTTCATATGCTCTCTCCTGGTAAACTTCTTGCCACAGATCTCACAGGGATAGGGCCTCTCGCCTGTGTGGGAGCGCATGTGCCTCTTCAGGATGCACTGGTGCATGGCAGAGAAACTACAGTAGGGGCACTTGAACTTCTTACGTATCACTGTGAAGTCATTTACTGTGAACAGGGTGGAAGAAAGAGACAGGAGTGTTATTAATTTCCATTTTGGAGGTAAATCTAAATAAAAAAACACATTTCTAAAACCTTAAGATGCCAGAAAGATCAAAAGAGTAATTTAAGGTACATTTCAATTGGTTAAGTACAAATGTTTATATAACACATGAACAACCTATATTTAACAGTAGTGTGCACAACAAATTCTGATGCCCACCTAAATATCAAGCAAAAGTACAGTTTCCTTGGCAACTAGTGTGTCTAAACAGGAAGGCAACAAAAGACAAACTGAAGACAACAACAAAAACAAGGAACAAGTCAAAAACATCCTGTTTACACTCTCTAAAATCGCTGTCTTTATTTGAGGGTCTAGTGGTGAGAGTCTATCAGATCACCAAAAAAATGCTGTGAGGCACATGCTGACAGACTTCAGACAGACTGAAAGACAGACAGAAAATAGATTATAGATAGATATCACAGGATAATACAGTAAGCTGTGGATCAAGGCTATTAATTAGACATACAACACCAATTGATACACACCTGCACACATACAGGTGCACACATACACAATACTAAAGGCATTTACCAACTGGACAGTTGGATCGTGTTAAAAGAGGAAGGCAGAGATGTAGAGGGATTGCAACACAGACTTGATTGAACGAAGGGAAATGACGAGTCTAAGCTTCTACATTACAAAACCACTAAAACACAGGAGGAACTTGGTACTGAAATGGCTGACACCACGGGGCTGATGGCCAACACATCCAGAGGTGATTTCAGGTGAAAAACATGACAGACAACAACAGGCTTGTAATACCATGACAGTGTTATTCGGATACTACTATCAGCCCATTAGGTCAATGTAAAGTAGATTCTCCAAGGGTAGGTACATGCTTAGGTGGACGAAACGCAGTGACACTGATGGTGGTGTAACTGACACAACTACAGTACCATCTCATTTGGACTACAAAGGCTTAGGAATTCAGGAAAATATAACCTGGTCGTATCAATTGCTGATGAATATTACTTACCTGGTAAAGTTAAAAAAATCTAAATGTTAAATAGATGTTTATTTGTGGCATTACGTGACTGAAACAACATGAACATAATCTGACAAAAGTGTTTTTGTTCACAGTTTATTGATTACAATAGGCCTATCTATTCCAACTACATTGAAATGGCATGAGGCTAGAAAAATACATACAGATATAATATTTGAGAAACAAAATATTAAAAGATACAGTCATTTTATTTTGATTAAATAATTCACAGAATGAGATAGAGCCAGTGCAACTGACTTTGGCCTGTTTTCATCTTCATAAAAAATGGTTAATAGCATCTGGTATACAACCAGTCTAATTTCAAAGGAACCTGGCCTAATATCCTGTCAAAACAGGCCAGAAGAGTCATACTCCCTGAGAATAGAGATCGACATGTACATACAGTATGGGTTGACATTTCACCAACTTCCACTCGTTCCACTTCCGCTGGTTGTATGGAACCCAACCCCCCCAAAAGAAAAAAAGGTAACACTTTATTTTGAGAGTCCAAAAAGTCTATCTCTAGATGCTCTACATATTATCTGCAGACTATCAACAACATTTTAACAAACTATCTACTAACCCTTACCCTAATCCTAACCTTAATCATTCCCCTAATGTTAACCCTAACCTTAACCATTACACGAAAACATATTCTAAACTCACCCCTACCCTTAAACTACACAATTAGTTGCTTATCAACAGATAGTTTGTTGATAGTCATTTCATCAACAAACTATCTGTGGAGAACCTACAGATGGAATGTCGGACTCTCCAAATACAGTGTAACTGAAAAAAACATGGCTCTCCCAGGTGATTTCCATGAATCTTAAATTTGGAGAGAAAAAAAGTGTAAAAAGTGCAATAAAAAGTCAGCTTGGATCACTGAGGTTACAAACTGACTTAAAGTTGCAATCAAAATTATTCAACCCTGATTGCAAATCTGGTTTATTGTAAAAATATACAGACTTTCAGCTGTTTGCAATGAATAAATCAAACAAAAGCAATTCAAATATCTCAACACAACAAATGCTTCAAGTGGTTTCCCCAAATTCAACTGCAAATGAAACTGATAATGATTTCTCCAGTCTCAAAATTACTCAAAACCTTCATGGCAAGCATCTTTAGTACTTAGTAGAGCACCATTTTTCTGTTATGATCTGCAGCAAACGAGATGCATAGACAGACACAAGCCTCTGGCAGCGTTCCAGAGAATATTCCTCATGAGTAACAGCCTCCAGTTCAGTAATATTCTTGGGTTTGCGTGCAGCAACAGACTTCTTCAAATCCCACCACAGATTTTCTATGGGGTCAAGTCATGTTACTGTGATGGCCACTGTAGAATCTTCCAGGACTTCTTCTGAAACCAAGCCTTGGTGGAATTTGAGGTATGCTTGGGATCATTGTCCTGTTGGAAGTTCCAATAACGCCCAAGTTTCAGTTTCCTCACAGACGGCATGACATTTTCTCCTAGGATTTCCTGAAGAATCTTGCCTTCAAGACGCTGCAGGTTTTCTCTGCCAGAGGATGCAAAGCAGCCCCAGAGCATCACCGAGCTACCACCACGCTTGAAATTGAGCAGGATGTTCTTTTCAGTGTATGCTTCATTCTTCTACCTCCAGACATACCGCTGATCCATCATGACAAAAAGTTACAGTTTTGTTTTATTGTTCCAAAGTACAGTTCCAAAGAACCTTCTGCGTTTAGCCTTAGTGTTACCACTGAAACCTCAGTGCCTGTTGGTTGCCACCTAGTCTTGCTGCATGTCTTTTGCAGTCACTTGAGGGTTTTTCACAACCTGCTATCTCAGAAATCTTGTTGCAGCCATTGATAGCTTCCGTTTTCTGCCCCGTCTAGGGGGTGTAACCACCGTTCCCTTTTAACTTGCGAACTATGCTTCCAACAGTGTCTCTAGGAACATTCAGTGCCTTCACTGTTTTTTGTGTACTGTTCCTTGTTTGTGAAGGGCGATGATCAATTCTCTTAACATTTTGGACCATTCTTTTGATTCTTTTCAGGTATTTCATGTATTCCAGCTCAAGCAAACCTGGTGCATCTAATGAAGCCATTGATTAGTTGCATCAGGTGTGCTTGAGACAACATATGTTTTGCATATTTGTGCTGTTTTGAGGGATTCTATTCAGAGGGTTGAATAATTTTGAAACAGGTGAAGTCATTATGAGTTGCATTTTTAGTTGGATTTGTGGAAAACACTGGATGCATTTGTTGTGTTGAGCTATTTTAATTGCTTTTGTTTGACTTGTTCATTGCAAACAGCAAAAATGCTGTATACTGTATTTTGACAATAAACCTGATTTGCAATGGGAGTTGAATAGTTTTGAGTGCAACAGTATAAATGTAAAATATGTTTTACAGCAGCCATTAATTTAGTGTCCTAATGATCAAATCTTTACGCTCATCCATAGTTAATTATGTTTTGACTCTAATTTCTGATCAATTTAATGCCACATTGGTGAAGGAGTCAATTTTTATCAAACACATAAAAATTTCTAGATAATTCTAAGCTTTTGAATGCTAATGTATACAGTATATATACTGTTTAGAATGATGACTGATCCCCTGTGCACATAGCTGGATCCATAAAGACATGTTTTAACAGGTTTGCTGTGGAGGACCTCGGGTGGCCTGCAAAGAGCCCTGATCTCAACCCAATTTAACACAGCTTGAAAAAAAAGTGTATTGAGTCTAGATTTGATTGTATAAGTGGTTTCTTGATCGGTTTACAACACGCGTACATGACAGGACACAGCTGATATCACTATTTTACTTCATACAGTCACATCAGGGACAGCAGAAGAAGAAAAAACTCAGAATGAAGAAGTTAGGGGGAAGGAGGGCTATTTTTGGAGTGCTCGCTCTCAGAGAGTAATGTTTGTGGCGAGACAGCATTTTAGTAAGACCGCTCAAACGCTGTGACACATTGAAGTCCTTCAGGACAGCCAGACAGAAAGAGAGCTTTGTGGTTCTACAATCCAGCTACTGAAATAGCATCAAACCACCGGCCAAATTATACATTCAAAATGGCTTCAATGTACCTTGTTTTCTTACAGCAGCAAGCAGGAGGAGGACAGTGGATGAGAAAATTCATTGAAGATACAGTGAGTGACAGGTTTGGCATAATTATCACCCCATAAAGATGGAATAGAGGACTCAAATCAGATGCAGTGCCTTTTTAGCAGCAACATTATAATTGAGAGCCACTTATAAGTACACAACTGGTCTGACATCCACTGAGTTAAGGGCCCGACTCAACCACATAATCTGGAGTGAAAAGGAGAGATACCTCATGTTGCTCATGTTCTCAGAGACGTCATAGTCAGGCAGCTACCACAATGCAATGTCTCACTGATTTTACGCTCCCAACCGTTACTGCAGTCCTCTATGACTCTGCACACATGTGTACGGCACATCTAGACTGTTTCACTGAACAGGTCCACTTCCTGTCTGACCACATCACACAAACACGACTCTCCCTCTCGCTGCATTTTCCTCAGGACTCATTTATGCTGCCCCTTCTCCGCCCACTGCCTCATTATCCCAGAGATCATAGGCGGCTTGGGAGCGTCTGCTTCGACTGTGCTTACTGAGAGTTTTGAAGAACTGGGAAGGGCTACCCCCCCCCAAGCCAAGCCCAGGTTTGTCCATTGTTTTAAAGTGTCTCAGTGTTCCTTTCATGTCAAAACAACACCAGCCAACAGAGAGCGGATGTAGGTAAGCATGACAGCAGCACATTTCAGACACCTGCTTTCACCATTCCAGAAAGTTCACCTCAGTGCATGGGGCGCAAACAAACCAGTGTGCTGAAATCCACCACGGTGTACTAGCAGCCTATAGACAGTAACGGAAAGGTTGCTGAATCAAATCCATGCGCGGGCAAGGTAAAAACCCTGTAGTGCCCTGAAGTAAGACATTTAACCCTAATTGCTCCTATAAGTCACGCTCTATTGGAACATTTGTTAAAATGGAAATTTGAAATTATTGTACCATAGGCTGGCTTCGAATATATGACTGTCTTTCATTTTTAATTCAGGAAGACTCAGTTTCAGGAAGACTTCCTTATTTTAGTCAATATTAAAAACAGATGACTGCTGCATTGTTTCACACTGGATAGATTTACAGAACTCTTGCTCTATTACCGTCCCATGATCAGTGTACAGCATGGACGCTGAATAGGGAAAGTAAACTACTCAGAAGGACCTGCAGGTGGGGCCATTGTGTGAGGAGTTCATTTATTGAGAAGTAAAGAGTTGGGAGATACAGATCTCCCTGCCTAATATGGAAAAAACTGCCTAGACTGAGCCCTGACGGGCAACATTAAAAGAGGCAGGGACTTGGGGAATAGAAAAAGCAATACAAGTACGTACTGTAATAGATCAGAGTTCCTCATACATTGTGGTCTAATTGGGGCTTTCCGCCAACCAAATGGTTACGGTGGAGACTTAAGAAAAGTACTGACACCTGATTCTGCCAAGGGTGATTTAGCAAAAACAGCACCATTTTAACAGACACACGAGCATCCCTGAATGTTAAATCAATGTTCATTCCTTAAACAAATGACAACTGTTAAGAATGACAAATAAGACCAGCCGACACACACCGTGTAAATATTCAATGTTCACTTTGCATAGTATTTCTCCTGTGTAAAAAATGCCTAAAGGCTGCTAAAAAAAATAGGCCTATTCATAAACAATGCCTTATGAAAGCTTTCATTTTCAATCTAATGTTAATAATTACAAATAATACACAGTCTTCAGAAAATAAATCAGTGCTCATTCATATAACCTGTATGGGGCACAGATGTCCTCTCAACCAAATGAAAGAGAGCTCTGGGTGTGCAGAGAGGGTAATCCTACTTAGTGTAATGACGCCAGAGTTTCTACTAGATAACACAGCTACAAAGTCAAAAAATTTGCACCGTGCCATGGCCTCGGTAAGTCTGGCTCTCTCGCCACTTCCTCCGGTGCACATGTACTGCTGTAGCATGGGTTTGGAGTCGACCAGATGCTCTTGCTCGAAAAACTCTCCCTATCATTTACTTCCACTGAGAAAGAAAACCTAACAATGCCTGGGAAAAAAACTAGATCCTAAATATTCAGCGAAAAAAAAACTTTCTGCTGGCGTTTAGTGACGAGTAAGTGGAGGAGGGATGTTTTGTTAACTTGTAATATTCCTCGGTAGTTATTAGACGTGGGTATAATATGTGTGTACGCGCGTAGGTTCTCCTTTTATCTCTGCACTCCTCAGATCTCAATCGGCCACAGTCACACAATGGCGTCCACCCTCGTCTTGTCATCCAAGCCCCACAGTTGCTCAGCAACTCCACCCGGGCCCGCGCTGCCCTCTCTCCCTGACGCCGCCAGCTGGCAGCACACCTTGAAATGCGTGGCCAGGTTCTTCTGGGTGCTGAACGCCTTGGCACAGGCCGGGCACGAGTGACCTCGCTCGCGCGAGTGTACGGACGACAGGTGCCTGTGTAGATCTGTGCGGTCTCTGAAGTGTTTCAGACAGGATGTGCACTGCATCAGCTTCCTCTTAAAGTGGATGGTTTTCTCGTGCCGGTCCGCATTAGACTTGAGGGTGAAAGTGGCTGGACACTGGGAGCAGAGGTAGCGTGCAGGGAACGGTTCCACCACTGGGGGGCGATATAGAGCCTGTGAGAAGGGCGGATGGCTGGCTAGGGGGCCTTGCAGGTCAGGCCAGTCCAGAGACAGAGCCATGAGGGACAGGGTGTGATGGTACTCGTGTTCCCTGAGATGCTCCAAGCTGCTGAACAGCCGTTTGCACAGGGAGCAGGCTAGCTCCTGGGGCCAAGCAGATCCCGACAGAGCCCCTCTCCCCATACTTTCCAGCACCTCCACCATGGATACACCACGCCTACCCTCCATCTGATCCCCCTCAACAGGAGCTGGGACGTAGGCCAAAACTGAGAGAGGAGTAAAAGAAGGATGAGCAGGGAGAGATAGGAGGTAGGACGGGTAGAAGAGAGAGAGGAGGAGGGAGACAAAGTAAGAAGTAGACAGAGGAGACAACGGGAATAAACAATAAACCCATCAATCAGAAACTTAATTTATTCAAAAACGGTAAATGAAGACAAAAATTATAAATAGAGGCCTAAGGCCTTGTATAATTTAGAACAAACCCCTTGGGGACTACACATACCTTTGTTGTATCCCTGACTTGTGTTCTTTTCATCCCGCATATGGTCCTGAAAAAAATACAAATAAAATAGATACACATTTAACACACAGCCTGGTACTAAAATGTGTTGTATGGAAGAACATGTTCTGGGCATGCAGGCAACAAAGTTTTGGAAGCAATCTCACAGAGGGAGAGAGACACACTAAATCAGCAAAGGACAAAAAAAGGACAAAAAAGAACACAAATTGTTAAAAATGTCAGAAAGCAAAGTTCAACCATGTGGATCAAACAAAGAAGTAATTGCAAACAGAGACAGTGAAGAGGTTCAACTGTTTAGGTGTGGTCTGCTTGGTGACCCAGATGGAATGAAAATGGTACATAATATTTACTCCTCTACCCAGAGAGGTTACACTTTTTCAGGGACCTCTGTCCGTGTGTTCATCTACAAACTAAAGCCCACCCCCCCCACACACACACACCCTCCTCCTTCCTTAACAACAGAACACTGACACTGGGCAGGCAGATGGCATGTCCACAGAGATGCGAAGGGTTGTATGGAGGGAGGTCTCCTGGAACCAAATGCTGCTCTTATACACATGAACATACACCCACAATCACACACAAACACACAAACACACAGACACACAGACACACAGACACACAGACACACAGACACACAGACATGGAGACATGGAGACATGGAGACATGGAGACATGGAGACATGGAGACATGGAGACACAAATTATTTGCCCTTTAGCGCTACCATTTTATTAAGCAGGTATTGATTATATTGAACCCTAAAAGCTGTTATTGAAAGCATCTACAGGACGACCACATCCTAAAGCACAACTAATATTAGATGTAGTCATGTCCTTCTCTCCAGCAGGTCTGAGCTAAAGGGTACTGTATGTTGGTCCTAGATGTAAGCAAGTGGCTAACATTTACACAGTTGGCATCAGACAAAACAATTAATTAAATTATAATTAATATAATATATACCATATAGTTCTGAAAATGTTGAAGTGACAGAGGAAGTAAAAAACTGAAGACAAAGACAAAACACACGTGGGTCAGAGGAAAACAGTTGGAAGAAAATAACATGATGACACAGGTAGTAAAGAACAGGAAATACACCTGATACACACGCACACACACACACAAACACACACACACAGTCAGCTAGACTACTGTGCACACACAACAAGTATGGGATTGGGGAGGGGTTTGAGGGAGGGCATCAACCCATGGGGCCGGTTTTCCCAAAAGAAATTGTCAGATCAGATTACCCCATTTGGGTAAGATTAAACGATGGGTTTTTCAAAACAGACAAATGAGATCGTGACACTCCGGATAAGGATAACCATTTTCTAATCCTTCTCCTGTTCCTGAGTGTTCTATCAGGACTCTGATCATCTGGACACGGATAAGGATTTGATAATCCAATCTGAACTTTGATAATGATTGTAGGTCCTTTAGCATATTTTGAAAACTCAACAAAAATACAGATTGGACAGTATTGTTGTTACTTGTTGAAACTACTTTTTTTAATGGGCTGTAACTACAGTCCAATGCATTTGTAACAAGAAACTTTAAAGTAGGGTTGGGCAAACTAAGGCCCTTTGGTCATATTTTTTATTATAAAATAAATGTTTTTTGGGTGAAGAAAACCACACACTCTTAAACATCTAAAACTGGATTGAAAGTATGTAGCAGTAATCTATAAATGTTTTATTGACTGTCATTTTCTGGCCCACAAATCAATTTTGATAAACAAGAGTTCCAGAGCCCCCCAAAACCCCTACACTTGTGTTTATACTTTACCCACAATCTCTGCTCTATTCATAGACAACAGGCCAATGGTGCTTTTTACTAAAGATAGATCAAAGCCAAATCAACTTCGAGATTACCAAAATATCAAAATGTTTTACATAACAGAAAGGAAAAGCCTGTATTGATTGTTTTTCATGATGTGCAGTGAACTAGTAAACAGTGTTAGTCAACTGTAGCATTGACCAATGTTGGGTTTAAGTGGTCCCATTGTACACCATGTTAAAGCTGAACTATTCCATTCCTGTTTGCCCAAATTTCCGTAGATTTAAAAATAATTATTTTCTACATGTGTTTTTACTGAACACAGGAATAATACAGGGACAATATAATACATTTACAAAAATACACATTCATATTTTGTCGATAATATTCATTTGTTTTTAGTAGATATTAAGATACAGTAGATATTGTGAAATTTTGATTTAGCTATTCTACTATTGTCTGTATTTTGTATTTTTTGTAGCTTTCGAAAAAGTTACATAGTGCAAGTTTAAGTATTTCAGTATATCAATTGTGTAGGAGAAAATGTGGTTATATGTGGTAATATAACAGGTATTCCACTATGTTTGATCATTGTAATTTTGTAGTTGTTTACTCAGTTTCGTTTGACTCAGTTTTGTGTCAATTTTACATTTCAGGAAGCTCCAGATCTCTTGGTCTAGCAAATTAGAGAACGTCAAATCTGCAGTCAAAATCTAAAAACAAACTACTCATGATATTAACCTGATTGCAGTACAAACACTTACTAGTTGTTGTATCTTGGGCTCTGCAGGCTAGATTAATATTAATCTAGGTATTTAATATAAGGTATTTTTATTCATGACATTTCTGTATCTGACGTTGTGGGACAACCAATCCAGTAACAAGCAAGGATTGGTTGTCCCACTGTTCAAAGGGCTGAAACCATAATGAAAAAATATTTATCCCATCCTGGATGGCAATAAAAGACTAAAGATTCTGGATAATTCCTATTCTCAGTAAATGTTTTGGGAAAACCGGCACCAAGGAGAGGATGTTGTAGCCCCTAGAACACAGGACCCATTATTAAGATCACTATCAACTACTAAGGAAAAGCTCATCCTTTATGAGTGCATTAAGGGCCACATTTCCACCACAGGGACATTTCTGCTTACCTCTGATGGAGGTGATGAGGTGTTGGGACGTTCCGGGGCCTCTTCTATGCCCATAGTCAGCCCCTCTGACTGTGAGCGGAGCACGGTGCCGGCTCCCCCGGTTCGCAATGCAGGGCCCCCCAGGGGCCCCCCCTCAGTGGGACGCACAGGGGCAGTGGGTTGGCAGAGGGAGGACGGCGGGGGGGGCGGGAGATGAGGAGGGAGAAGTGGCAAAGGAGAAGAAGAGGAGGAGGAGGACGAGGAGGAAGTAGCCCTTTGTTTGCTATCAAACGGGGCCCCTGGGGCCCCTGCTTTGCCTCCTGGTCGAAGTGTTGGGATGTACTGCTGGTGGCGAAGGCCTGTGGAGCACACAGGAAACGAGTCTCACCCACCCACTCAGGGTCAAAGGGCAACCAGCTGGCTGCATCCACACAACCGCAGCATGGGGGGAGGTGGGGGGTTGGGGGGGCGCCGAGGCCAGCTGCGGCGCCCCCAACAGCCGAGCCGGCGCAGAGCAGAGGAAAGAACAAAAAGACGAGTTCTCCTCTCCTCCACCAGCCGTGAGGATGGGGTGAAGGGGTCGACTCTCTCGTTTCGTTCATCCTCTCCGCCTGCCGCCCACATGTGCGAGAACGGACAGACGAGGCAGTGGCGCGCCTGCGTGTGTTGTTTCTGTGTGAGCGCGATTGCTTGAGCCCTGTCCCACACTCCTGTTGTTGGTCGTAACAAGACGGATAGTTTTTTTTTGCAGCGGCTGCCTTTGTGCACGTCCACTTTGAGGACGGACTGGACCCGAGGTCGGCCTGGAAACGTTACCCACCTTCCACACTACGGAAACAGCCAAGGAGAGCCGGACATCTGAGGAAGCGTACTGTTGGACCCTTCAAAAGCCATATCCCTCTGTCACACCTTCACACATGTAAAGTACAGTCACTATAGTGAACCGAGCTTCCTTAGAGATCATGGTGTGTATGTGTGGTGTGTATGTGTGCAGTGTGAGGAGGGGTAGACTAGTGTTTCAGGGGAATGTCTCCATGCCGATGGGTTAGAGAATGTTTCACACCTCTCCTCCCCTTAGCGGACCTGGTCACACAACCACGGAGCTTCACCACTGTGGACGCATTCAGGGAATGAACTACCCGGCCCTCCACTCCTACATACTCTAGGCCGACACACACAAACACACACACGCACAAATTCACACACACACACTCCCCATTTCCTCCCTACCCCAGGCATTGGCAGAATGGAAGGAAAATAGGGGAGGTGAAACAGTGGGAGGAAGGAATGAGAGAGAGACAGAGAGAGGAGGGGAGTGAGGGAAGGAGAGGCGAAGCAAATCTGACCTAGGTTCAAATACATGCATGGTTAGCATTCGTCTTTGAAATAACTTTCTGAAATGTGTTCTGTGTAGAGCACTGTCAAATGAACAAAAGATGTTGTACATGGCACGGTTGTATTTCTTGACCATCTAAATATAGATAGCATGTTTGGATGAACAGATCTGTTTGATGGAAAACACAGGTCATGGCAGAATAGCAAAATGGCTGCCAGGGAAGCTCTGAAGATGCCCAAGGCCCAAAACTCTACAAGTGTCACGCTTTTAAGAAAGTCTACATCTTTTTCACATAATGAGCTGAACTGTAAATAATCTGCAATAAAGTGTCAGTTCTTTGAGAAAAGTATTGTTCGTAGTCCCTTTGGGGATTATACAATTCATCTTTTTCTTGTAGGCAACTGGGTGCAGCTTTTAACTGGTTAGAGATTACTAATTGAAAATAAACATTTCTGTGGGGATGAATATTTTTAATAAACTGGTGCAAAGGTGCAAATGGCACAAATTGTGACCGGTGATGCTAGGCAACACCATTTTTGTGTGTTTTGGGGGGCTATGAGTGTCGAACGGAGGGTTGTCGCCATGTAACGCACATTATTGTTATTTTATATTCCTTTGGTGTTGACAGGAAGACAGTGTGCTGTGATTGGTCAGAAAGACACACTCCACTCTTTGTCTTTGAAGAAGGTGTAAATGCTCATTACAAGTGATAGCCCTATATTTTTTCCTAATCACCCCCTGCCACCCCTGTCTGTACTTTTCCATCTCTGTATTAGCTAGAAGTCTTTCATAATATGGAACATATACCGTTTCAACATTCACAGGGCACATGATGTTATAGCAGATGTTGAAGAAATAAATAAGTAAAAGGTTTACTTTTTGGAGAATTAGTGAATTAATGGCAGTCAAAATTAATTGTATTAATTACCGTGTGTGTGTGTGTGTGTCTGTGTGTGTGTGTGTGTGTGTGTGTGTGTGTGTGTGTGTGTGTGTGTGTGTGTGTGTGTGTGTGTGTGTGTGTGTGTGTG
>JACXGM010031433.1:0-12966 GCA_016801145.1 Umbra pygmaea
TGAGTTATTCAACCGAGTAGGAGAAAAACATAATAATAATAATAATAATAATACCAACAATTATAATAGGGTTACTCCGTACCGGAGTACCCCTAATAATAATACCAACAATTATAATAGGGTTACTCCGTACCGGAGTACCCCTAATAATACCGACAATAACAATAGGGTTACTCCTGACGGAGTACCCCTAATAATACCGACAATAACAATAGGGTTACTCCTGACGGAGTACCCCTAATAATAATAATACCGACAATTACAATAGGGTTACTCCTGACGGAGTACCCCTAATTATTACCATTAACAACACCTTCTTCAATATCATTTTTTGTATTTCTATTCACTTGCAGTAGAATATACCCAAAAATCTCCCAATCAGCATTTTCAAACACCCATCTGTCCACACCACCAAGTGTACCCCTTCCATCAATTAAGCATACTAGATCTTTAATCGCCATTAATTCTTCAATCACTGTTTTATATCGCGGAGCTCCGCCCCATAGGGGGAGCTCTAGCTCCTAGTGGTTTATCCCTCCTGCACAGCAGGATGCATCTGAAAAAGTTTGCATATACAGGCCCTTCTCAAGAAATTAGCATATTGTGATAAAGTTCATTATTTTCCATAATGTAATGATAAAAAAACGTTCATATATTTTAGATTCATTGCACACCAACTGAAATATTTCAGGTAATTTATTGTTTTAATACTGATGATTTTGGCATACAGCTCATGAAAACCCAAAATCCCCATCTCAAAGAATTAGCATATCATGAAAAGGGTCTCTAAACGAGCTATTAACCTAATCATCTGAATCAACTAATTAACTCTAAACACCTGCAAAAGATTTCTGAGGCTTTTAAAAACTCCCAGCATTTTTCATTACTCAAAACCTGACTGCTGTCCAGAAGGCCATCATTCACAACCTCAAGCAAGAGGGTAAGACACAGAAATAAATTTCTGAACAAATAGGCTGTTCTTAGTGCTGTATCAAGGCACCTCAGTGGGAAGTCTGTGGGAAGGAAAAAGTGTGGCTCAAAGAATTAGCTTATTACATCTGACCAATAAAAGAAGTGTTTGTAATACAAAAAAGGTCAACCTTCAAATAATTATGTTCAGTTATGCACTCAATACTTGGTCTTTTTCAGTAAGCATTTGACAGAGCATGCCGTTGCCACCGCCTCGCAGAGGTTGAGGAGACCCACAGATTCTGCATTGCGTGTCTGGGGGTCGAACACGCGAGGGCTGAGTTGCTCCCTAATCCGGCATGCTCGGTTTGCGCCGCCATGCCTCCTAAACTCTGGGCTAGGAGGGAGGCCTTCTTCACCGAACCTGCTCCTATGGAGGGGTCTGGTGAGGTAGAGGAGGATGACTCCTCCGAGTCCGAGGAAGGTAGGAACGGCACCGGTGGGATCCGAACCAGTTCTGCCTTCTCTCCGCCGAGATCTGACTGGCCGCTGACAGGCTCGGTATTCCCTACCCAGCTACTAAGGAGGAGACGAAGAGGTCATGGCAGACAAAGATTTATGTCCAACCGTCTACCTCTAAGGAACCCCCCCCCTCCCATGGTGGGCATAGCTGACTATCTGGCAGCCCCATTCCAAATCTCTGCTCCTGTGAAGGGCTACCTGCCATTCACTGACGTCGCTGGAAGAGAGGAAATAGTCCGTTGTGGCATTCCCCGACTCGACCAATCCCTGGCCGCTCACCTGCATGGTCAAACACCAGAAAACCCACATTCATCAAGCCGAAGGACAAGACCTCCAAGAATTGTTTTGTGCTGGACGCACAGTTCGGCGGGGCAGCCTCTAATATCGCCATGCTGTCTTCGGCCCTGGCTTCTCTCACTCTTGGGCGAACCTCGTTCACCCTAACCGAGATCCAGGTCCAAGCCTTACTTTTCGAGTGTTAGCTCTTCGATGAGCACCCTCTCGCTCCTTACGTTAACCCTTCCCCACAGAACCTTGGCGTTCCCAATAAAATGACGTGGAACTCACCTCAAGTTTCCGCACTGTGTGGCTGGGCCTCTGCACATTTTTTTTTTCCATTGGAGACTGGTACGCACCTGTCTAGCGACGCCAGATCTAGCTCTCCGGGTTGTCATCACACACCTATGTTTACGGCAGCGGACCATTGGGGTCGCCTCTACTCGGCCCTTGGGTTACGTCCCCTGCTTGGGCTCTTCCACCAGAGTCCGGGTTGATCAGAGCAGTGGTCGGGGCCTGCTTGGAATTCCAACAGTTCTTCTGTTCGGTCTCCCAATCGGCAGCCCGACCACTGTTCCTGCATTACGAGGAGTGGCAGGCGAGATGCTTTATCCCGAAATGGTTAAACCTGTCTCTGCGGAGAGGCCATTCCTTTAAATTTTGCTGCGCTCCCCCAAACTTTCAGGGAATCAACCCGTGTGACGTCATGGGACCAGCTACTTTTCCTAGAGATGAAGATCTCTCAATTGCTGTAGAAAGCAGCTATTGCTAAGGTTGCCCCGGAGGATGAAATGAGCGGGTTCTATTCCCTCTATTTCCTAGTTCCAAAAAATTCTGCGGGGATGATTCTGGATTTACGAATTCTGAACGAATCAATTCACAACAGAAGTTTTCGCATGTTGACTGTTCGACACCTGTTGGAATGCATTCAACAGGGTGATTTCTTCGCAAGTATAGACCTTAAGGACGCCTATGTCAATATTGCGCAAAAACATTGGCGCTTCCTTCATTTTGCATTTCAGGGGAAATGTTACGAATACAGGCGGATGCCCTTCGGCTACGCTCTGGCCCCGAGAGTATTCTCCAAAATTGTGGAGACAGCGCTACTGCCCCTACGAAGGAGGGGCATCAGGGTTCTGGCGTATCTGGATGGTTTATTGATATTTGCCAGTTCCGCAGAGCTGGTCATGGCTCACGTAGCGGAGAGCATGGGACACCTTTCTGCTCTGGGTTTCGCTCTGAATTTGGAAAAGAGCTCCCTGTGGCCCTCTCAGGTAGTGAGCTACCTAAGGCTCCAATTGGACTCGGTGAGAATGTGTGCCTGTCTATCTCAGGACAGGACCCAGGTTTTCATTCGAGAATTGGGCAGATGCAAGCCTCTCAAACTAGTGTCTATGAGATGCGTCATAACACTGCTGGGTCAGATGTCGGCCACTCATGTGGTAGTGCCATTGGGTCTACTGCACATGCGCAAGATGCAACGATGGTTTACGAATTTGGGGTTGGACCCGGTCCAAAACCATCATGATCATCTTTCCATCCCTGCGTTTCCATCCCCCTCAATGCAGTCTGGCGATCGAGCTATGGGAATGGGCGTTGACCCACCTCCAAACGCTGGTGGCCTCTCACATTCCAGGTTGAATGTGGGGGCAGACCTCATGTCGTGGGGAGATCCGACGATGGACGAATGGTCTCTTCATCCAGAGCTCATGAAATTGATATGGCACAAATTTCGGCAGAGCTCGGGTGGACTTGTTTGCCTCCAGAGAGAATGTGCAGTGTACACTGTGGTTCTCTCTAAGACCGTCAGACAAACCTCCATTATGGGTAGATGCTTTTGCGGGCCTCCTTTACGCTTTTCCTCCTCCCTGGCGCCTGTTGCACGCGATTCAGAGAATTTGGCAGGAGGAGGCACCAGTCATTTTGATTGCTTCCTGGAGAGACCATGCGCAGCATGGTTCCCAGAGATGGTGGGAATGCTTTGTGCCCCTCCGTGGCAGATTCCCCACCGCAAGGGTGCGCTGACCCAGGCTCGGGGAACCCTTTTTTCCCCACCTTTTCTAACTCAACCCCTCTGGGCTGGGCCCCTGAACGGGAGAAGCCGAGTCGTGGCGGTTTGCCGTTGAATGTGATTCGCACCATTCAAGGGGCACGCACGCCCTCTACTGCAAAGAGTTAAACAGCTTTTTGAAAGCTGGTGTTTATCGCATGGTGTTACCCCTTAGTCCTGCGAGACTAAGTCTGTGCTGTGCTTTCATCAGCACTTACTGGAGGAGGGAAAATGCCATAGTAGGGATGGGCACGATTACTAGAATATTTTAAATGAAGTTAGTATTCGAATACTTGTTTTGAATACTTTTGACAGTAGTTCAAATAAAAAATAAAAACTTTAAATAAATTTTTATATGAAATTAACAATTTCTTGCATCATGTATTATAAGAGTTGAGACATTAGGATATCTAAGAAATATTAAGCAAATAGGGAAGGCCATTCTGCGTTCTGCTGCAGTCTGTCATTTGGCGCTCACAACCGGAAAAATAGCAAGCAAGCAAAGCAAGATAAGTAGGTATTATGATCATGTTGACAACCTTGCAAACGTTCAATGTAAAATATACAATGTCAAGCTACTGTATCACAAGTCTACCCCTTCAATGCAAAACCACAGGAGGTTGAAGCATACAGAAACAACTTTGTCACAAGACAAAAACAAATGCAGCCCCGCATAACCTCATTTTCTACCTTGAATCGAAGCTGTGACCCAGCAAGAAGCGACCACATCACGCAGTACAACATGCCATAACGCAAGACAATCACTGTGAGGGTCAAATAAGTTTAACGAGAGGGTGGAAAAACTGAAAGCCGAGCTATCACTACAGACGCGTATACTGCCCTGACAACTCAATCATACACAACATTTACCGGTCACTACTCACTACATTTCCCAGGAATGGGAAATTAAGGGTGCTGTGATACAGACGCGCAACTCCGACAAAAGGCACACAGCAGTAAACATAGCTGTCCAACTTACAGCAAGAAATGAAGGTGTTATTGCACTTCATTTAAGAGCCAACTTCTGTAGACCAGCATTTTACAAGTTCAATGTCTTTTTGTCATGTTCTAAAATTGTATATTGCATTTGTTTTGGTTATTTAACTGCTATTTATTCTATTAGCTTTTTCACTGAATGATTTGTGTAGTGTCAGGCTAATTACATAATGAAACGCTAGCATCATTAAAACATTTTAGAATATTCAAATATTAGAAAAAAATATTGGATATTATTTGAAAAGTGGAATAATTATAGTACTAGGCATTAGGGATGGGCATTTGTAGACTGTTTTGAGAACTAATCCAGCCATTTTTCCCAAGGTAATCAAGACCACCTACAGGTCTAGAGATCTAGAACTCAGAGCCTTTTCTCCCCCTCCTTTTCGGAGTGAGGCGGAGAGGGGATTACACTGCTTGTGTCCAGTATGTGCTTTGGCTATGTACGTGGCCAAGACTGCACGCATCAGATCTTCTCAGCAGCTCTTTGTGTGCTATGGATCAGCAAGGGCTGGTAATGCCTTGTCCAAGGGCCGGCTGGCCCATTGGCTTTGTGAGGCCATTGAGTTGGCTTATGTTTCTTCTGGCCTGGCTCCCCGGGAAGGAGTGAGAGCCCACTCCACGAGGGGCGTGGCAACTTCGGTTGCTATTCTCGGTGGTGTGGGGGTGGAAGAGATCTGTGAGGTGGCTTCATGGTCTTCGCCATCTCCCTTCATCAGATTTTACTTAATGGATGTCTCCTCCTCTACTGTTAGTCACACTTTTTTCCATTCGGTGTTCCCGGAGGAGGGTTCCAAATAGACGAAGAATAGGGTTTTTCCTCCCTTGTTCTACATCTATGTATTTTATTCTTGCTTCTTCTACTCGGTGAGTTGCATCATGGCAAGAACTTATTTTGTTCTCAGACTTCTCGGCTGTTTATATACTCCTTTTAGGCGTACTATCCTTAACAGCCCTTTTTTCCCTTGGATTATTCTTTGAGCCTTAGGTTCTAGAGCAAAAGTGGGCAAACTACGGCTCGCGGGCCAGATGCAGCCCGCCGGGTCCTCTGATCTGGCACGCAAGGCGTTTTTACCCTCCACAGTCCCCCGACACTCTAGAGTGGTCAAGCGCGATTGTATCAGCTGAAAAGAATGAGTGTTAGCTCATCCATGTGAGTTAATCAGAGCCGGAGCTAACGCGCCTCGAATTCGGTGCATGTTTTTTTTACTTTTGTCTTTTTTACTAAACACATTACAGACAGAAAGTAGGACGTGAAAATGACAAAATAGCAACACTGCAATGATCATCCTCCTGCACAATACCAACATGGTACCAATATGGTTGGAAAGAGGGGGTTCCGCTGATAAAATAATGCCAATGCAAATGAGTGGTTCGTCCATGTGGATTAAGGACAACTGGAGATACCGCACACAAGTTACTTTTCACAGCCTATATTTTGGTAAACTAAAAACATTACAGTCAATCAAGGAAATGGTGTAACAAAACATTTATTTTTATTGGATCTCCCGCCGAAGCTGACATAGCACCAAGGAAATAATTTGATTTAGCCTTTTTCACGGCGAAGGTAGATTTTTTTCCTAATTGCCTAAAAGTAGCCAATCAACTGGCACGTCAGTGTTCCTAGCCAAGGCCCAGGCCTGATTTTTTAGCCGAAAAAGATTTGATAGTTCCGTAGAGAACCAAGGATTTGTACGATTTTTTACTCTATAATTCTTAAAAGGGTCATGTTTGTCAGACAAAGATAAAAAAGAACAGAAAAAATCAAGTGCAAGGGAAGAGTCTAGAGAGCAATAAATTGAACTCAGCACAATGAAGCAGCCTGAATATAAAGTCAAGGCTAGTAAGAAGGAGGTGAAAAAGAGAAGGCTCCGCCGCCAACATCAGGTTAGTCTTATAGTTCATAGGCTACATTGTATTACTTTACATATGAGCAAAACAAGTCTTTCTATGATGCGTAGACAAAGGATATTCACAAGATTTTCGTATGTATTGTATTTGTCATGTTCACTAGGGCTGGGCAATACATCAAGTTTTGACTGTATATTCGAGTTTGCTTTTAGGCAGGATATGAAAAAGGACTATCGTGCTATTGTAATATTTTTTGTGCCCATATTTGTTTCTGCGCGTGTACACAGGGTTAAATGGATGTAAAAGTAACACATATCCACTAATCAGTCTAACAGCATTGTCCATCTACATTAAATAGATTATAGGCAGTCAATCACATGAAGGTTAAACATTGAAACATAACAATTATAAATTCTTTTTTATTAATTGCTTAAAGGAGAATTTTGGGCGATTTCAAAACGTACCTCTGTTTGGATATCTGGAATGCTGTCAGTAGCAAGAATAACTAAAATAATCTGTATTGCCAAAAACGTGTCATCCCCATGGTCCAGTTTACCAACCATTATGCATTTACGGGGAAAGTTTTAAAATGTGATTTTAGCAGTAAAGTAATTCCTTTTAGTGAACACAGAGAATCAAACACATTAACCAGTGTACATACCTGTGTTTATTTCCCGTTCTCCAGTGTTGATTCCCAAGTCCACACTAGTCGATTGTCGAAGTCATGATATTCCAAAACGTAGTTTTCCACAAAAAAAATGATTTGCCGCGGTTATGTACATACAATGACAGCAACTATTTGGCCAAGTAATTTTGACACCACTATGGTACTTTGTCAGCTCCGAGTCTAAACTGTTGGTTAGTTGCCTATGCTCATGCGCGATAACTCTTGAACTCTTGGGAGCTGTGAAGTAGTGTCAGGTTACAGCCGATCAATGTTATACAGCTATAGAGTAGTCTATGGACATGGAATAATATTTTTTGAAAAGTTGGATTGTATGAATTCGACAATCGACTAGTGTGGACTTAACTGGAAAATGGGAAATATTAATAATAATGATAATTATAATATTTTACCTCAAATGACAAAGGTGCAATTCTTCACTTGTTAATTTAAATAAATTCCCATTTTTTTACTATGTATACACATTTTCCAAACTATCAAAATAACTAAATATCAAGATATATGTCGTTAGAAGCTACAAAATATATCTGTATTCATTTCGGGCCATATCGCCCAGCCCTAGTGTTTATTTAATACATAAAAATGATTCTCACTTTGCTCACGCTTTATGCAATTGGTTGTTCTATACCAGAGCAGCAAACTGACTTTTTTGCCCATGGTGGTTAGCAAAATTTTACAAGCCACTTTTGACCCGATTCAAATGTATGAAAATCACACTAGTGTCTTTATATATTGTTTCAATATATCAAATTCATTATTAATATGCCTTATTAATATAGGCAAATTACTAAAGGGACATTTTGTGAAGACAAGTCTTAGAGATGTGTGCTGTTGTGTTAATCTTTAGTACTAGATGTCTTACTAATGCTTAAAGTCAGCTACTTTTAGGTTGTTTATTTAACTGTAGGCAGTTTCACAATCTGGGTGTATATCTTTGCTGTTGTAACACCTAACCCAAAATTTCATTTTTAATAATCTGTTTGGAAAACCTGTCTAAGATTACTAATAAAATAGTTCAAGTATTGGTTTAAGTAGCTCCCATCAACTGCAAGTAGATGCTGCTTCAGCAATTAAAGCAAACATAATACAACATTCTGGTTGCAGCGGACGCTAAAATGTTTTTTTTTTGCATATTTTCTTCCCTCAAATCTTAAACATGCTCACACTACAAGATTTGAAAATTGTGGCGCATCACACACTACACAATGTTATTAAGATTTTCTAGCCAGAGGAAGTGCCTCACGTGATCTACGCAGCAGATCAACAGCGGGAAAGCAGAAAATGGATAATGTAACACAAAAACTTGCTGTATAAATAATGACCATTTGTTATGAATTAAAACCAAAAGCGGAAGAATAAACAAGTGGGGATGAGAAAATGGTTAGAGACAGGCTCAACACTTAACATAGAATGTTTGTCACTTCCGTCTCGTCGTAGACTTGTTTCCTATCGACTATTGCAACAGTACTGGGGTAATCACAATCTTGCTCATCCCGATAAATATCAAACATATTTGATATGATCGGGGCAAGCCTGATTTGTGTGAGCATATTGGGAGTTGAAAGATTTGATCTGTAAACGCCTCACATTACCAGATAATCTGCCCCAAACATCAAAACCAATCGAGGTCCACAACAAGATTTTTTCTCAGATTCTCAGGAGGGGAAAATCGGCCATATATCGGCCTAAAACTCCTGTAGTGTGAGCCAGGCATGAGTTTTCCATAAGAGCTGAACAACCTCTCATTACATGTGTGCGTGCGCGTTTAAGCCTCTAATCAGAATCCAGCAAAGATCCCCAGCCGTGTGTCACAATGTCCCTGGTGTGTGGTGTGTTTAGTTTAGGTTAGTTTATGTTCTTTGTTAGGTCTGTCTTGTGTTCCTGTCTAGTGGTTTCTCCCGTGTGTTTTGTTTTGATTCAGTTTCCCACCTTAGTTTTACATGACCCTGTCACGTGTTAGTCGCCTTATCAGTTTTGTTGATTAGTTCCCTGCTGTACACACCCCCCTCGTTAAGGATTTAGTTCAGTCTGTTTGTTTGTCAAGTGTGGTTCATTTTCTGTTTAGCATTGTTATTGTAAAAATAAATATCAACTATTGTGAAGACGCACCTGCCTCTGAATTCCATATTCAATTTTGACACTAAGTTTGATTGACAGCAGAATTATCCAATGAGCGCCTAGCATTCCGAACTATGATGTACATTTCCGATCACAGAATACATTATAATCATATCATATTTGCATCAAATTCCTCATCTGTTACTATACATGTTTTATTGACGATTTTCTACATTGACTTGGCTTAAAGGTACAATATGTAATATCAATCAAAACAATAACAAAGTACATACTTTGCATTAAAAGCAAACATCACTATACATATATTATATATATTTCTTAGTTGTGTACTTACATTATCCTAAATGTTTCCACTAACTTTCAAATCCAGAGAAATGTGTAATATAATTCGAAGACACTGGACGTTTCATTTTGTCGCCCGTAAATGGCGTCATATAACCTGTGACTGCTCTAGCAGTTATAAGATCCAGGGAGCCGCCAAACATAACGTGAATAAAGTTATAGTTTTTTAACAATATATTACTTTGTCGGTGAACATTTTTTTCTGCCGGAGATGCTAGATTGGAAGGTTGTCATTGACGACGATAACAAAACCCATGATCCCACGCAACCTCCCGACGTCATCCAAGTACATCTTTTGCTATTGTTTTGATTGAGAGCCCCCTGGCGGCCAAAAATTACATATTGCACGTTTAATACTGGGGAACGAACTAGATTGTTTTTGTCTGTACCGCACTATATCTGTGGTACCGCTGGAGTTCTCACAGACTAGCTTCGCGAAACCTATCTTTGCACCAAAATATTTAACCGGAATTTATCCAGACGTTTTTCTTCTACTCTTTTGGGTAAAATGGAGTTCCTATACAACGGGCTCAGTGCTGCCACCCCAAAACACACAATACCCTGGCCTATTTCGGCGTGACTCCAGGAAACACTTATTTTTAACAGCTTTGTAGATATTGACAAACATATTTACATAGCTAAGTTATAAGTAAATAAGCATGATATATTATAACCATGTCTTTGTTGACCAGAAAAGTGTTTATTTAAATGGCTGTCTGAATTCTCCCGCAAATATTATGCTAAGGACGAGAAATACCAACAAATTACCAACGTAATTGGTAATGTAATTACCACACACACACACACTTGATTTTTCTGGTTATTAAGCATGTATATTGACAATTTGATAACTAAGCTAGCAACTTTAGCAACACCTTTAGCTATATTGTAGTGGTTGCAATTGGTTATTACATGATGCGGGACAAGTTGAATTTTACAAGTTGTCACACACAATTTAAATGCATCACCTCTTTAGAAATTGTCACCCAATTTTGGTAACCCATTGTAGAAAAGCAATTGTACACTCAAGGACGTGATAAATGGCATTTTTATCATGACTGTACTGATTTGAATTAGTATATTGCCTCATACATACCAGCATAGCTTTATAAAGCTGCCTCGTGTACAATTGCTGTACTTAATATTGACAACCATGATTAACTCTACATCAAAGAATTCCCTGTCAAATAAAATATATATTTTAAGTAAATTCATCTCATTTATCTCTCTATTCTAGGGATGTTAACGATTAATCGACGATCGATTGATTGATCGTTAAGAATTTACTCGATACAATCAAATCTGAAAACGAGCAACGGGTTGTTTCACATTATAGTCTAGCAATGAGTATATTTTCAATTAAGCGCCACCAGGGGGCGCAAATTCTGATTTTGCCGCGAGCAGCATCAGCATTGAATCTGCTGCTAGTGCTTCTAGAATGAATGTTACGAGTCAGAAGCTAAATGTCCACGATCCATCCGCTTTGCAAAGTGATGAGACCCGGGAGCAATCCGTTGCAGCTACCCCAATCCGTTTCTGTTTTCCAAGCCCAAAACATGGATGTTTTGTCACAGCAGCAAATATCCTTGTATGCGTTACATCAGCCACTCAATATGACATTGGCAATGTTAAGACTGACGAACTGAAAAGTGAATCCGATTCTTTCAAACTAAAACCATTACAGTCTACATTCGGTTTGGTCTTGCTATTGCAAAGTTTAGTTACTAGCTAGCTTGAGGAATAATTATTCACATGATGAAAGAACCGCGTTTGCTTTTACTCTTAATCCCGACCTTTATTGCACAGTTTTCTGAGTTTGATTAATATTAATATTGTTGTTATTTATCTATCTCTTCCTCATGCACTCGCTTGTTTAGTAGACTGCATAATTATACATATTGTGCATGCGTTTTGGGGACTGTTCTTATGTGTACTATGAAACAGAATACTTCCGCTATCCCTGTTAATTCCACATGTATACTCGAAAACTTCAAGGTTTCTGCCCTCTCATTTGCTCCAGCTCCTCACGGGTTTCACAAAAATATCAATCATGGCAGAAAAAAAATCGGGGAGTCTGGGGCAACTCAAAGAATAGCAAAGATATGAACTGTTCATACTTTGGTGACGGGAGCTGTTATTTGGCGTGGGAGGTTTGTCGCTTACCATAAAAAATGTGTCTGGGACAGCTTTATCATCACTAAACTCAAATATTACATGGCTTAAATTATAGAGGAGCTGTTTTGTTAGCGTACTCAGGAAACGCATTATGCCTTGTAACATTTTACTGCGGTTTCAGCTGTAATATGAGTCCTATAAGATGTCTATAGTTTGTTTTACGTAACATTTTAATAACGATTAATCAATGGTTGATCGTTAACGTTATCAATGCTCGATTAAGGGAAGTTCCTACATTTAGCAACCCTACTTTAGGGGTGTCATGATACCAAAAATTCAGTAGTCGGTGCCAATACCATTAAAATTACACGATTCTCGATGCCGATTTCGATACCACGGTAAAAAAATGATTTTCTAAGATTCCAACTACTTGAACTTGAAACATTTATTAAAACACTTGAAAAATATGATAACAAGCTAAAAAACACGTGCAATATAGCATAGAACAACATAATAAAGTCCAATTAATGGTCACAGTGCAACAACTACTCCCCAGACACATTGCCCAAAAACAACAACAGTGCAAAACAAAATGGTGGATATAGCTGTGCAGCCATTCAGCTAACTAGATGAACATGTTTTTTTTCACAACATTGCGCACCATTTCTTGGCTAGTTCAAGGTTTTTGTAGAGCAAAAGTAGCATGTCAACATGGTCTTGGGTAAGTCGCGAATGACTTGTGATCTATGCGATATCCACATTTACCACCAGCATCCTTAATGTACCTAGCATTACACAGGATTCTGTGCATTTATTATATATTTAAGCAATACAGATTGCAAATTTAAATGTTCTTATTAAAATATTAGAAGTTAGTAAATATGTCACACTATTCTTATATAGTTTAGTGGTATATTTTCGAAATGTGAAATGTTTCCATATTTGTTAAAGGGATACTTCACCGATTAGCATTAAGCTTTATATCAGTAGAAACCTGGTAGTATTTTAGAATTAACTGGGATCAATCCCTCATACCCACCTGGGATGTGAAGTCTCTGTATCGGTTGTATGGGAAAGAGGCCTCAGATGACGCAAAAATCGTCATTTTGCGTCATCTGAGGCTTGCCTGCTCAGAGACTGT